>OMLP01001171.1:0-16497 GCA_900302685.1 Spondyliosoma cantharus
TATTTATTTATATAGCACTTTTTTCAAACAAAGTTTGCAAAGTGCTGTACAGGGCAGAGTAAACACAAAACTTGATTTAAAAAACAGACATCAAAATAATAAAATAAAATAAGAAGATAATAAAATTGATATGCATATACAGATATGTGCAGAGAGTAATTACAATTCTATCGTAGGGAATGCAAGACGATAGAGATGGGTTTGAAGGAGTTTTTTGAAGACATTTAGCGATTCAGCTGCTCTAACGGAAGAGGGTAGGCTGTTCCAGAGGGATGGGGCCCTAACGGCAAAAGCGCAGTCACCCTTAGATTTGAGGAGGGAGCGGGGTATGGATAGGAGGCCGAGGTCGGAGGATCTGAGTGGTCTAGAGGTGGAATAAGGGTGTAGGAGTTCTGAAATGTAGGGAGGGGCAAGGCCATGAAGGGCCTTGTATGTGATGAGTAGTGTCTTGAAGACTATTCTGAATTTTACTGGGAGCCAGTGAAGGGATGCAAGAATTGGCGTGATGTGAGATCTGCGATTGGTTCTGGTTAGTAGTCTGGCTGCAGCGTTTTGTACGAGCTGCAGGCGAGACAGGGCTGCATGGTTGAGACAGGTGAAAAGAGCATTACAGTAGTCGAGGCGAAAGAAAATCAGGGTGTGAATTATATATAGGTATGCGCTCTACTGAGTGCAATTCTAGTTTTAAATAGAATGCCTCCTTGACGAAAAAAGACAACAAAAAGGGTATCACCCTGATGGGTGACATGAGGCAAGTTTATTTCAAAGATCAATTCGAGATCTGATTCATAATTTTGCAATTTGCATTGCTTCCAATTCTAAGTAAGTGTTTATTTTATTAGATGTTACTTTACTGAACTAGTGAGCCGGAGAAGGACTTAAAAGATACTTCTGGTGTATCTTTATTTTGGCAAAGCTCATATGTACATCAGATGTGAGCTAATAATTTCCGTGACATCCAGCATTAAATCCTTAACCTTCTAAGAGATAAGCGATAAGATCTTATCTTAAGATAGTTATCACTCATTAAACTTTCCAATGTGACATCAAAAAAGTAGTCCTGTAGTGCTGACCTTTATCTTTTTCTTCTGTGCTCCAGTAAAACAGGTCTAGTGACCACAGCCTGGGACCGACTGTACTTCTTCACCCAGGGAGGGAACCTCATGTGTCAGCCACGTGGGGCGGTGGCTGGAGGCATGGTGCTTGACCTGGACAACAGCTCCGTCATGGCTGTGGAGTGCGAAGACAGACGCTACTGTTTCCAGATAACATCCCCGTCTGGCAAAACGTATGCACTATGTCTTTACATGTGACATTTATGCTCAAACATGTAAGAGATATTTGGAGGTATTTTATTTAATCCTCTCCATTGTCGTGTATGCCACCAGGTCAATGATTCTACAAGCTGAGGGCAAGAGGGAATATGAAGAAGTAAGTGTGAACGAGTCCGTTTAAACAGCTGTGTTTGATCTTCTTTATTGATTTACGTCTTCTTCCCAAAGATATCTGCTGGAACAAGTGTCCGTCATAGAACAATAGAGGAGCTGTCCAGACTCATTTGTTTGGTTTTCATATTTGGTTTTGTGCTTGGACACATCTGACTGGCCTGTCATAGCCGGTATCAGTCAAGTGTTTTCAGGTGGCGTGTGTCTGAGCTCGAGGAAGTCTTAATGTGGATCTCTGTGTTTCTTTCTCAGTGGATTTGCACTGTGAACAACATCTCCAGACAGATCTACCTGACTGACAACCCAGAGGTAATGGGCTTTCCCACACACACATACACACCTTTATTACCAACAGTGGAATATCATTCCACACCTGTGGAAGTGTGGGACCTCTCTGATCATTTTGACAAAACAAAAAGACAACAGAATATTTCCTTTTACAGTCTTTACATATAATATTAGTGGCAATATGCTGCGTCCTTCCACCTCTTTGATATATATTATTAGAAGTTAATCCTGTCCATTTTAAATGAGAATAGATGTTTTACCTGCAAATCGAATTAACTTGGCTCACAAAATTGACTTTAATTTTCTTTTAGGGGAATTCATATTCATTCATCTTTGCTGTGTGGGATTGTGAAATAAGCATTTTTAGAAAGGCTCCCTTTATTTTATGGATTATATCTTATATGTATGTATATGTTATATTTGCTGTTATTACCCTAAAGTTTAACTAACTTTAGTGTTTCTAACTTTAAAGTTAGAAACACACCAAGTAAACCAAATATTCAAGGTAAACAAAATTCTAACTCTAAATCAGAAACATTTTATCGATTGTGGTAGGTAGGACCTCAGCCATATTATTTGATTAGGCACTAACGGATATTTTTGTTGTCCCACAACTTTAATTAGGAATGCAAAATATGAGGAACCTGTTCTCTGTTTAAGAGACATAAAAATGTAATGGTGTTGTTCCAGTGCTGTCACACAGACCCCCTCCCTCCTCTCTCTTAAGTGTCTTACAGCTGTTGTTTTCTTACTCCTTTTCAATCCCAAACATTTTTTCCTGTTTGCAGGAGGGTTGGCTCCAGGGAAATGTTGCTTTATCTCTGGTGTAGTGTCACATAACTGTAAATTACATTCTCGTCATCTCAAGAGCAAAGGCACAACATTGTAGGAGTTTGTAAAGTGTCTTCAGATATACAATTATTTTCCCAAACTGTTGTATATTTACTGTGGTATTTTGGGTGTTTTTGATGGCGCTTCATAAAATTCAGGCACACATGAAAAGCTGGGAATGCAATGTTTTAAATATTTTAGGCAGATTTTCACATTGTTCTGATGTTAGAATGGACCCACTTGCTGATACAGAAATGCTTCAATATCTCTGCTTCCTGATAGGCTGTGGCTATCCGACTGAACCAAACCGCCATCCAGGCAGTCACCCCCATCACTAGCTTTGAGAAAAGACCAGAAGGCTCACCCAACCCTGACAGGTCAGGCATGCTGCTTGTGTAAGGGTTTATTCGTAACACTCCATACTACATTCTCCCCAAGTTTCAAATAAACATTTTTTTACAGTGGATTTTAATTTTGAAAACTAAGGACTAACTTGCACAATATTTTTGACTTGTATTTGACATGCTTTTGACATTGTTTTGGTGTTGGCTCTTTATGCCAGTGTGTTTATGTCATATTCTCTTGATCATTTTGTCCATGCAACACTGGAAACATGACTTCTTACTCTGCAGGTACTTGTTCTGTTTGAACTGAACTATTTGTGATTGTAATTTAGATAATATTTCTGGTGGTTCAGGAGGTATAGAAAGAACACGATGTTAACCGATGATCACTGAGGATGTTCAGACCATTGAACTGAATAAAACAATCTCTACCTTGTTTCTTTGATGCTAAATCTGATCTTTTGCTAAACCCCTCCCACAGACACTCATTGGTTAACTCAGCATGGCAGGCCTGTTTCAAAGTATGAATATCTGAGCATGTTGAAGTGGTGAACATGGGACTCTCGTAAGAGTGATAATCTATATGTTGCTTATTACCAATTTAACAAAGAAACTTAATCCACTCTTAACCATACTTCCAACATCTATGACCATTTCATACAAGATTGTTAGCACATCAACTGTAGTAATGCTATGTGTCTATCTGTGGTGTTATGTCCAAGGACCTGTTAGATTTAGCCCCAGTCTTGCAGCTGGATATAGAGTATGTAGCAATCAAGTGCACACACCAAAGGCTGTAATTATTCCTCACCCATACTCCCTGTAAAGAGAAACCTTCATAATGGCAAAATCCGCCTTCGATCAAATACTCACTCTCAAGTTTTTATTACTAAATAAATTCCCATTTCTGGACCACAAATTGTATCTCCTTTACTTACATTGGAGTAACTTTGAGGGGACTTTGTAGCCAGTGTGGACAGAAACAATTAACACTTTTGATTCACATATGGACACATGAATATTTTATAATGAAATGTGAACCTGTCCTTTTCAGTTGAGTGGTGGGTGTTTTGGGGTTTTCCTCTTTATTATTTAACTTCCTTCTGTCCCTCTCATTCCTGCAGAGCGAAGCCTGGAGGTGTACTTGCTGGCGGCTCCCAGACAGGGGCAGCTCCGGAACCAGAGGATCTGATAGCGCCTGGGACACCGATTCAGTTTGACATCATGCTGCCGGCCTCTGAGTTTCTGGACCAGAACAGGGCTGGGGGGAGGTGAGTGGACAACAGGAAGTTTGCGTGGGTGCTTGTTTATGAGGTACAAGTGTGGACAAGGTGCTCGGGGGTGGTGACGCTAGTTTCCTAGAGTAGAGAGTAGTTCCCTGAACGATGGCCTCTTTATAATGAAATGATTTCCAGGAACTTAAATGGCTCACTGCAGGGCTTTAATTGTTTTTTTGCTGATCTGTGTGTGCTCCCTTCCTGACAGACGCACAAATCCATTTGGAGAGACGGATGACGACTGTTCAACAGAAAGTGATGGTAACCGTTTTCCTCTGCTAAATGCAAAAACTTAGTAGTCCACTTATAGACTGCAATGTGCTGTTTGAGTGCAGGGTTACCTCATTGTGTACCCTCATTCACGAGTGTCCCAGCCTGTATCTGCCGGTCTCAGTGACTGTTTACGATGCTGACACGTTTGTGTTTAGGATGATGTTTGTATGTTTTCGCAGACTCCCTCCTGCAGCAAGTATTCGCCGTGCGCTTCCTGGGCTCAATGGCGGTGCGCTGTGGCAACAACCAGGAAGTCATATATGAGGCGATGAGGCAGGTGCTGGCTGCCCGAGCCATACACAACATCTTCAGGACCACAGAGTCCCACCTCATGGTCACCAGCAGTAGCCTCAGGTACGATTCATCACTTGATTATGGACTGCTATATGAATACAAACAAAGGACAAACAAAGACACCCAATATCCAAAACAAACAAAGGGTTCAATATCATTATCTGCCAAGAATGCTGATGTTTGGTGAATGCAGCCAGTAGTTTGTCAGCAGTTTTTTTGGTGTTCTTGCCCTGTGAGAAACAGTTATCCTATAATTACAATAATAATCTAATCTGACATTGTCTGCCTTACAGTCTAGCAATATTTCTTTAACTATTTAACAATGTATTTAATTTGTGGTTAAATGTATTTAAAACCTTGTGATATTCTGGAACCTTGATTACAGCTATACAGTGTATAACCTCACACACTGCAACGCAACAAGGAAACATCTTTAATACATGCCTTACAGCAAAACTGTCCTGTTTACAGTATTAAAATGTAATTAACTTGTGTGTAGTTTTATGTTTTTGTGCTCAAGAAATTGTATCGTAAAAGCCTGACCTATTTAATCCAAGTTGTCTGAAATACTGAGTGTGCAGGTGATGCATGACTGTGCATACGTTTCAAGGTGCATAGGACCTGTAAAAAATGTTGCACTGGGGCTCATCATAAGTGGATGACCTGCTAAAAGTTGGTCGTCAGTGCTGGACATCACTACCTGAAGACTTCAAAGGCAAAAGAACACGTGGGAAGAGCATAAGTATCTGTACGCCACTCAGGTTATCCAGCAAAAACATGTGATGTCAAGCTGTTGTATAAAACATGGCTGATTTTCACATTTGTAAGAACTTTCAGCTCGTATCTGCATCACATAGCGAAGGACTGTCAGAACGAGAGACGAGGGCTTTTCAACAGAAACAGACAAATTTAAAGTGTGTTTTAATTTTCTTTTGAAAGTCTTTCTTTTGTCTTCACAAGGTTGATCGACCCTCAGACTCAAGTTACAAGAATAAGTGTAAGTTCATCAGATCAAGTCAGTATTTAATAAGGAACATTTGCCCTCTTTAATCTACAGGTTCAGTCTTTTTCACTGTAATTTAACTCCCTACCATATTTTTTAAAACCTTTATTCTTTCCCCATCACTTCTAATCTCTCAGTTCCAGCTCCGAGAGGTGTGTCAGTTTGCAGCCCACCAGGAAAACGGGAGGCTGATGGGATTTGTGGTGGAGGGCAGAGACTGGAGCGACGGAGACGAGGAGGGAGAGCCCTCGTTTAGCGCCTTCGTCTTTGAGAGCAACACAGAGGGCGAAAAGGTCGATACACCAAACATTGATTGTTTATTCACGGAGGAGAAACTTGTCAAGTGATGCACAAATGTATACTGAAGTTTATGTCTTTGTCTTCATTCACAGATATGTTACACCATAAGCTTGGCGAAGGACATTACAGAAGCCAAGAAGGTATCACCATCATCATGGAAACATAGAGCTCAGTTATGCATTTTGTCTTGATTCCGATTTCTAGATTCTTTCGGATAAAGTATATATAAGTGGCGAAGTAAAGTAAATAACCCTCTTATGGTAATGTTCCCCAAAAAAGAGACCTTACATTTTCTGTTGGAGGGCATTATATCATTGATGGTGTTGAGACAAACTTTAATCACACAGAGTAAAGTAATAAATCCTTTTTGCTCAGTTAATACGCCCCCAGACTCCAGAACATTCTCTCTGTAGATAACTTTTAGAAGAACATTTCAAACTTGCCTTCCCTTTGAAGCATTTATTGTGTTTTACTTTACTTCAGCTTTTGTTAATATCCCTCGTCTCTAAACCCCTTTCTGCTATGCTGTTTAAAGTTTTTGATAGTCTTACATCTTTCATGAGTTTTTTTTGTTCATCTTTTGGGAAACATCTTTTTACAAAGGAAACACAAATGTTTTAGTATTCCTATGAGCATGTCAGTACCAACTATTATTATGTATTATTTCTTAGGTTTTATAGGCTGACAACACTGACTCACAGTAGCTTTTTTCAGTGGCTGAACATGGGAAAAAGTCCCAAAGTGAAGATAAAAACCTTGACAAATTGCTAGATGATGAGAATAAACAAAAACACAGCCACTAGAGGGAGATAGTCAACATTTAATTTTACCAACATTTCAAAATGTAGTGTCACAACCCTTAGGAATTAATTTAAAAAAAAAAAGCAGATAAGAACAAGCAGATAGACTTATCAATTCTATTTTTTTTTTATTATTATTATTTTTTTTACAAGGACCCGGAGGCCCTGGCCCAGCTGATGAAGAACATGCCTCTAACCAACGATGGCAAATTCTTACTGCTGGAGCCTGAGGAGGGCGACACGACCAACGGAGCAGGACAAGAAGACCTGGAGTCCGAGGCCTAGCCCCGCTTAGGACCAAAATAAATAAATAAACAACCAAGACTTGGGCAACAACTTTTCCCCAGGAGAGAAGGCTTTCCTTGGATGAAGTCATCATCATGACCCCCTAGCCCTAACGCTGGTACTGTAACATCCATATTAGAGAGTGTAGTTCACTTCCATTTACCCTGTGTTACTAGACTAGACTAGTTACTACAGTTTTTTGCTGTAATGAAAGCAGAACATGTGAGCAGGGGGCTTGCCTTGACCAGTGCAAAAAGCACATCCCATGGGCACTCCATTAGATCTGCTTTCCTGCGGTCAGACATGTAGCATGGGTTGGATTTGGAATTGTTTTTAACGCCACTGGCAGTGGTACTTACTTCAAAAGGGACACTAAATAGGTACTGATTGTGTTTTATTGTCTTTTAATATCCCCAGCCATGTAACAGAAGGTGGTGAATCATATGCTTCAGTTTAGGTTTACATTGTTTTTTGGGTTTACATAGTTTTGGGTGTGGAGAGTTCATTCCTTTATACTGTTTTACACTTGTTTGAAATGTTCTTATGCAACTACTTTGGCAGTTATTTCTTGTTTTTGTGTACAAAAAAGTTAATGCACTTCCGAGGATAATATCTGTTTAATAACTCTTGATGGCTACAGAATGCACCTACTGAGAAATATGAAGGATCCTAGACTTTTATAGAGATGAAGGACTTAGAAATAGGTTAAAATCACGCCGGCTCCTTATATCTTAAGAGCAATGGTGGTCGCATTGCTTATTAGTATCATTACTATGTCAGCATGACTGTCGAAGCAGTGGACACAATTGGCTTTTTACTTTCAAATTATTCTCCACTACCTGTACAAAACAAGTCTTAAGATGATCTGTACTCCATGTGAGGTCCTCTTTGAGAAGCTCAAATATTCTCTAGTGAAATTAAAAAGCAAGTTGCGCTTAATTTCCTGTAAGCCTTTGTAAATATGAACTGCCCGAGTGTCTATATGATGTTTAATCAGAGTTGGCTGAATTAAAAGCTTCGAGATTCAGCACACTAGGACTGATGCGGTGCATGATTAAACAGTGTGTTCTGTCAGAAGATTAGAACATCTACACTGAGCACTAAGCTGTAATACAAAAAAAAAAAAAATCACTGAAATGTTACCGTAACGCATGTAGGCAAACCACAGTGGGGTATTATGTACTTATTGAAAAGCAATTTGCGCTTTGCTCATACGTATGAATAGTAACCAGATCAGAGAAGCTGAAGAGAGAAAGTGATTGATCCGTGTAATTCCACCTTCCCCTTGGATCCCAGTGCAGTTCTGTTCCATTTCAGCCCCTTTGAGCTGTCACACTGATCTCAGTGGACATTGGAAGCCCATGGTGCACTGTGGGAATGTGACATGTTTTGTACCGTGTGATACAGAGAAGGTCAAAATCACTGACTTGACGTTGATCGTGAAAGTTACATTGTGTTGACCAGTGCGTTCGCTTGTCTGCTTGCTTTTTCTACTCTTTGTCAGAGCTCTTGGCAGAACCTCGTTAAACAAGGATAAAGTGTGATATTTCATTTAGGACTGCCTGCTCTACTGGTGAAGTAATTAGTTATGATTATGTTGTTTGCTCATGACATTAGACATTGTGATCAAAGGAATTCAATGAAAAGTTTGACATTTAGAGAAATGTGCTTATTCGCTGTAAGGTAGATGACATTTGTCCGTGTGGGCAGTGGAAAACGGGGGGAATGACAGCAGCAACCCTGTTGTCAGCAGAAGAGGGTTGTGTAGTTTGATATGTTCCTTCCTGACTCATTGAAATATTCATACCCAAACTGTGCTGTGTATTGATAAATCCATTAAGCCGTCTGTCTGCAGAAGAACAAGGCAGATTTGCAATTGTGACTTTTTCTCTCAGTCTTGCCTTTCTGCCAGTTTCATCTTGGATCTATAGCATTTTCTAAATTATACCTTCATTTTAAAAGTGATACACAGCATCGTATAGTCGTAGAAGAGCCAGAGGAACCTGGAAGTTAGCATCACCCAGGTTCCCTGGAACTGAACTGGATTTTTTTTTCTCTGTGGCAAACAAGTTCATACTTACACGTTTTGTTCAGCAAGATAATCTTCACAGATGAACGTCACTTTTGTGATTTTTAAAACGTAAATGAAATTGCTAGAAGTAAAAAGCTAATGTTGGGCTGTAAACGGACTACATTGTAGTCACATGACTTTAACGTCATCGCCAGTAAGTGTCTTACTACACAATTTCTGTAGAGTAGTTTGTAACTAAAGTCGGCCTGTAAAGACGGACTAGTGAGTAGATGAGTCTCTTGTCCGGTGTGATGACGTTTAATGTCCCAGACAACTTTTGTAGTCTCATTTAGCCCCTTTTTAGCAACTGCTGTTGTAGTGCTTTAAATAAAATTGTCTGACATTTAATGATGAATTTTATGTTGTAGAACAAAGTTAGTATATATCTTAAGCCTGTAGCAACCACAGACCTTACTTCAGCCATTTAATCGAAAACCCATTCAAAACACGCACAGACTTTGAGAAGAAGGAAGTGCAAAGTGCAGTACTGAAGTAATGTAGTGAAGAATGTTTCCATTGCGAGAACCTGATGGTAATGACTGGAAAATAATTAATGGTACAAGGGGGAAAACACAGTTCGAGGTGTCTATAATTAAATTTAATGGGCTTTGAATAGGTTCGGGCCTCCACAATGTCAGTTGATTCCTGATAATGGAAACCTCATCTGGCATTATCCCTCACATGAGCGAGCATAAGAGTTGCTGGTATGTGGAGTTAGTTACAGAGCCAGGCTCTTTCCAGTCTTTGTGCTAAGCTAACTGACTGCCAACATTTAAGGATCAATGATTTGAGGGATTTATCAATATTTCAATTCAACTCTTCACCACAAAGCAATAAGCGCATTTCCCCTTAATGTAAAACTTGCTTTAAGTCCTTACAATGAACTATTTCTCTTTGTGTTGCCTGATATAAATGCGTGTCAGCAGGTCTTCTCATGCTGTAAAGAAAATTCTGTCCGTCTCCTTTTGTGGTTGCTGGTTGAGATGCTTCAGCCACACCATCAATAAAACTACAGCAATGCATACAAACATGCTCGGTGCGTCCATGAACATAAGTCTGAGATTTGTTTCCCGTTTGATGACCTACACAAGCGGCTGCCTGTGTTGTTCCTCTGATGGCTCAATTGGAGAGAGGATTTTCTGTACTTTACCATCAAGTCAAGAAACCAAATACTTTTACTGTACGTGGCCTGTTTCAGTCCATAACATGTATTACAGCTGTGTCTTGATAATATCTGTGCTTTGTAAGTAATGCATGGTCAGGAAAAAGAACCTGGGTCCTCATGGTGTAGTGTCAGTGATATAGCAAGGACTGCATTAGCTCCCCTTCCCCCTCTGTCTTTGTGTAAATGGCTGAAGTTGACAGAATCAACTACCCATAAGGCTTTGCATTTGATTTGTCCCAGTTTTCTAAAACCAATGTTAACATGCAATCTTTAATAAATATTAATCATTTTTCTTACTCAGGTAACTGTTTTTTCTTTACATCACAAAAAAACCTTTAAGATCATCGCCAGAGAGAATAAAACATTTATTAAACAAAGCATTTGTATTTACATATAATTGTCATTTAACTTAAACGCACTTAGAATCTAGACAGCTGGAGGCACACCTGAGCATGAGAGGCTTTACAGCAGGCATCTTGCTTTATCTCAGTTGCAAACTTTGGCAGCATACACTTTCAGACGTGAAGCCATTCATCAAGCTTGTAAACATCGTCGTTCAAAATGATTGCCTAAACTAGCCTGAATGTAAATAACCTATAAAGTACAGGTGGGTTTTTAAATGTATTTTGGAACATCATTTATTATATGTGTGTAATTATCTGTCATATAAACACATACAGGAGATTCTAAAGGTGTAAACAACCATGGTACACTGTGGTGCATTGGGTAATTATCTTACTTGCTTGTGCCAGGCACTCATACTCATGCGCAAAATACATACAAAGCAGTAGGACAGCTCAGGAGTCTTTGTAGTAGTTGTTGAAGTTGATGCGAAGGAGAAAATCTTCCAGATGAGGCTGGTAGCCTCTGTTCACCAGCTTGGTCACCACTGAGAGAAGAAAACAGAAACATAAACCACTTAATAACTCTGTTTTAGAAAAGTTCTTTAAATATAAATACAGTGACTGATTATTTCTGAATGGTAATCCTGTATTCTCCCAAACACTTGAGGGAAAGGTTCACATTTTCCACTCACATGTACACTGAAACATTTTTAAACCTGCTGTAATGATCCCCCCCCAATCATCCTGCCATTAGGAGACCCCTTACTGACACGTTTCCATTACAAGTTATTGTGGACAAAATCGACTTCTTCTGTACAAAAACACATTCAAGTTCAGCTGAAGCTTTATGAGCAGGAAGAGGTACAGTCTCTTTAGTACAAAATTCAATAAGGCAACGCCATTTATGGAATCATAAAAAGGGAACTATGTTCTTCAAAGACTAACTTTAAAAGATATTAATTTTGGGGTGTATGTTTGTACAAAAAGAGGGCTGTGAATGTTATTTTCCCATCACTCACGTTGAAATTGCTTCAGGAAAGACCTTTTAATAACAAGTATGAGCAGGAGGAGCAATTACAGGCAGCAAAAACAGTATAAATTCACTTTTTAGAGGTCGACAAATAGTGGATTTTTGAAAGCTGGTATAATAACGACAGTTTGGAGCAGGTAAAAGCCAGTCGATCGTCAGAAATGAACAATCTTTGGCTTTATTATAACTTGGATGACTGTTATATTGTATTGGATGATATGTTATGTTATGAACTGAACGTCTAATTAAAACATACCTAGATAAGTAAATAAATAAATCTGTAACACTTAACATCAAAGTATTAAATACCTAAATCAATACATAATTCATAAATATATATCGCCGTGTGACAGGCGAAGGCTGCGCAGCCATCGGCCACTTCTGAAGTTAAATTCTGCCTAAACCGAGCACTATTACATATGGGCATGTCAGTACTGTTTTAATAAAAGCTTAAAAATGTAACCCTAGCTTTTAAACTTAGACTATATGAGGACATATTGCTGGAGCACTAAAAACCATACTGATTAAATGAAAAATGTTCAACACTCATTATCTAATGATCTATCATTAATTACACAAACGGGGACTATCACACAGACAAGTTCAGACAAACTACACCTGATTTAATTCAATCATCTAAAATCAACAATGAACTTGACTTCAGCTCAGAAACTTCTGTCTAATTTCTTAATTACTGTACAGTGAAAACTCTTGCAGCGGTAAGTGCAAAGAAAACGCCTCTTCCATGATTTAAATGTCACTGGATGACTTAATTAATGCCTTACATTTAGAGAAGATTTGACATGCTTTGAGAAACAAATTCCCCTCAGCTTGATGGCAACCCTTAATTAAGTACCTTACAGCTTGAAATTAGGAGATAATCTACATTTCACAGCATTATGTGCCTTTGCTCCCCACCCTTTGTTCTTTTCAGATTATTGTTGTTACTGTTCCTTTTTCTCACTTACTATACTGAATATAGAGTGGGTACTTTCACACTTCAACACATCCTTTTGCTTTATAATTATTAAACCGAGAAACATTTTTATTAACTACTCAATAAAAAATGTTCAATAACATAAATAAGACAGGATCAGAACTACTTCAAGTTTTTGATTAAATGTAGGTGAAATAAGACAAATAAACAGGGTAAGTACTAATTAAAGTCTGATCTGATATTCTGTCCTTACCTTTGAAAAGAAAGTGGGAGTAATACTTGAAGGTGTTGTATGACTGCTGCATGGCAATGAAGCTGGGGTGCACTGCCTCCCCCTGCTGGCTCTCCCAGGGTTGTGCGATCAACTGGGCCCGAAACTTGAGGATGAGGCTGAAGATGCTGTGGATGATGTTCATGACCGGAGCCGCTTTCTCTGTAAGCAGACCCCTGGGGAGGCCGGAGAGTGCAAAGTTTATGAAACATGACAGGGAACTTTGCAATGACTTTTCAACATGCTGAAGTTTTACACAGGGAAGTGTGATACTGACATCCTCCCCTAATGAGATTAAATCATTCATCGGGTTCAAAAGTTAGCTTCAAATCCTGCTGGAATTTTAATTAACTTGCAAGGAGGAGGTTGAATTAATTTTATATGAAATTATGGGTGCAGAGGGTTCCACTTCAACATGCTGTGCCTGTACAGAGCCTGAGGAAATCATTTCACTTCCTGAAAAATTGTCCTCATTTAGTGGTTTTGTAGCCCTGAAATCTTGACGGTTTAAATTCTGTTTTTGCCTTCTCTGTTAAACTATACAAGCACTCTAAAGAACACCTGTAACAACATTTAATATGAACTTTCCTGTACTTTAAGGGTCCAGGATCCCAACAAAAAGGTTCTCAGTGGGGCTGAAATTGATGATTATTGTCTTGGTTTTCACCTTCTTTAATGTACATTATTGTAATTTTACACCTTTGGGGTTTTGACATTTTTCATTCTTTTCATATGTTTTATAGACCAAATAAGCAAACAAACCAGGCAGACATAATTATGATGCTTGATTTACAACTGTCAAACACTCAAATATATAAAATGTACTGTTTTAGAAGACAAAGAAACCTATAAACGTTCACCTTTGATGAGCAGGAAACAGATCATTTTTGGTATTTTGCCTTTAAAAATGACTTCAAATTATGAATTAATTATGTGTTGCCGATACACGACTTATTGATTTAGGTTTCTGTTTCAGCTCCAGTGCCCCCCAACAAACTACAATTTGATAATGTTTTTTTATACCCAAGATTAATTTGTCCATTTAAAATACAACACAAACCTAAAAGGCATCTGGACCTGAACATGAATGAGCCCAAAGAAAATGATCCGGTAGGCCTTTTTCTTTGCCGATACCAGCTCCGATACCAAAACTCAAGGTATGTGCCAGTATCGATTAGTGATCTGATAGCAGTGCTTTCTTTTCCCAGGTTGAAAATCTGCATTCCTCATTACGTGCAAGTACTGTAATTGCTGGTCGATAAAACGTCAGAAAAAAATAAAAATGCTCATCAGAATATCCTAAAGCACAAGGTGAAATCATTAAATGTCAATCAACAGTTCATTCCCTACAAGTATTAAATTTGCTATAATGTCAAACCAAAAACATGCTACAAATCTCATATTTGAGTGTATAAACCATCAAATGTTTGGTATTTTTGCTTGAAAAACTACTAAAGTCTTTCAGTCAAATAATTGACTCATCATCCACACATTGCAGCTCCACACTGGAATAATTTTAAAGTATATTAATATGAGGCAAGTGATGCTGCAACACTTAATCCGAGTCTGCAGCCCACCGTGACTCAATAAATGTAAATGATAGCAGCAACAGTGAATCTTGTTGAAGGAGAAACTGTATTTAATATGAATCAGTTATTTCATGGCTGATACACAGACAGCTTAATAGAGTTTGCATCACGACTATCGGATTGACGAACCGTGAACAATTTTTGAGATAAGGAAAACAGGAGAGCACACCTAAAATATCTGTATCACATCTGCATGTGTTAGATCATTAATTCAAGAGATGGAGATATATCTTTATATTTTGTGCTACTGCAAAAGGCATATGTTGTTATACATGTTAAAGATCATTCACAAGATCACAATTTAATGCCATTTAATTCAAGCAGCAACAATGAACTATATTAACTAAATTAGCTAAAATCATTGTAGTAAATCACGCTAATGTGGGGAACTGTGACACATGCATACGGTACATTCTTTAGGTTTGCGAGGTTGCCTGTGCCTCATCTCACATGGCGTGCAGTCTAGGCACAGATCACAATTAATAAATGTAGCCGTGATTACTCTAAATGCTTAAAGTTTAAAATATTGCATTCAAGAGGAGAAAAGAACAATTTAGTCTTGTTCTAGAAAGTTCCACATGATACATCGACTAATTTGTGATTATAACAGACAACAGCAAGCATCATATTGGAACAAATACTGTAACATGCATATACGCAGTTCCAGTCCTCACCTGAAGATGGCTCTGTTGAGGTAGTCTGCATGTGTGCGATGGATGGCATCCAGGTCGCTGGCAGTGGCCAGCTTGGCTGTGAACTCACTCCAGGACACTTGCAGGATCTGGTTGGCGATGTATCCCTGGATCACCTTGACAAAATGCTGCATCTCATGTCTGTACAGCTGCAGCTGACGGAACTGCACCGAGTGGCCGGCTCCTTTTACCAGCGCTGAGGGGAAAAGAGACATGATCAGTGTTGCATGGACCGAAACATTTGTTGCTTTTACAGACTTTGAAATGTGAAGATCTGCTGCTTTTCTGCATCATATCAGTGTAAAATCAATACCTTTGGGTGCTTTTGTGTCTGTAAGTCAGCTGTTTGAGCTCAGCTGGGAACTTGACTGGCAGAGATTCATCTTTATTTTAGTTTTAGGCCAAAAAATCGATTTAAATAAACTCCTAAAATCAATTGTTAATTAAAGCCATTTCTATCATACAGAAGTAAAGTAACTGTGTTAAAATGTTCTTTCCTTTTAGCCCTACCAATGTTCAAAAATGCAGTCAGATCAGAGCGCCATATTAAGAAATAATCCACATTTTCCTCTGGTGATCAGTAATATTAAGGTTATAATCGCTGAAGTTTATATGCCTTCAATAACTTGATTCTTTGTTTTTTCCCCTTCAGGGTATCTGTTTATGTAGTCTGTGCACAAGCTCTCACTGATCAATACCATCTAACCCACTGAAGCGCACTGTTTTACAACAATCCCACTGGTACGAGATGTGCTTTGTATTAATAAAACATAAAGGAATCGCAGCATTCCCCTCGATGAATATTTTATAAACAGCCGAAGCACAACAGGAAGAATCTTAACTCTTCTCCCTCAGAGGAGGAGTCTGAGCCCGGCCTGGATCAAAAGCTCACGCCGTCTCACCTGTCCGCTTGAGGTGGAACCAGACCTCTCGGAGGCTCCACACCATGTGTTTGAGCTGCAACAGGAACGAGAACAGACGGTTGTACTTGTTCATGCAGCTGTCCGTGATGATGATGTTCAACGGCCAGTCCACCTGGGAGATGACAAGAAGCCAAAGAGACACCGGTGGAGGGAGGGGGGGAGAAAATAGTGTGTGAAGGTGTGAGTGTGAAAGGAAGCAAAAAGAAAGTGTAACGAACAGGTAAAGGGAGAGTGACGGATGGGAAGACAGGAGGAGAAAGGTGCGAGTGCAGAGACGTTGATAAAGGAGGTGAGAGGATCGTGAAGGGGAAGACAGAGTGTGAGAGATGGGGGGG
>OMLP01001172.1:0-12348 GCA_900302685.1 Spondyliosoma cantharus
AGCTAAAGTCAGGAATAGCCCACATCGGGTCTGCTCTGTGCGCTACAATTGAAAATTTCATTGTCACGTCAGCTGATTAGCTCAGATCAGAGCCGAGCTAAATGAAAAGGGCTCCCGGCTAAAACAATCACTTGTAAAGGGTTTATTAGTGATTGAGGAGGAAAGAAAACACCTCTCCTCTCCCTTGTATTCCTCCCCTCTTCCCTCCTATCTGCACGCTTTTGTCGAGGGCCCCGGATAGATCAGTGAGCGGGGCCGGCCGAGGCAAACGTCGCTGTGTTACACATCAAAGGCACATGCACACGGAGGAACACGCCTGAAGTAAAAAGCCTGCGAAAAAACACAAACACCGCCCTTTGTTCCGAGAGCTGGGACCTGCTTCGCCCATGATTAGAGAAAAGAGCGAGGGAAGAGGAGGCTGCGGGTGTGCGGACGATGTAATAAGCATCCATATTTGCCTCATCCGATTCTTTGAGGAGGGATCTGTGCGAGTGAAAGAACCGGAGGGTGTCAGTCAGCAGAGGCCCCGCCGCCAGGAAATGTCACTGTGGTGGGGTTACGTTGGTGGCACGACATAGCTAATCACTAATTGCTGATTAGCTCTTCCGTGCGTAGCGGTAGCTGCTGGGGATGGAGTGTGGCTGCCTGGGTTAGGTGGCCTTTAAAACTAGCAACTAGAAAAAGGATTTTTCCATTTGTTTTACAATGACAAAAATGCAGTCGGTTTATTAAAGCATTTTGGATTGCTGTTTGAGACACAGCTACATTTATGATCAGCATGCAAACTGATAAAGTACTTGAAGTTCAGTAGTCGAATTTTGACAAAAACAATGAAGCCATCCACAATGGGAGAAAAAAAGAAAAAATGTAGGGATACGAAAATATTGATAAACATACAGATGGACATATGTAAGCTCCATGAATCATCAAACTATATGCTACTACCTTAACTTCTGAGGACATGAAGTTGAATTTTTTGGCTGCAGATTACTGAGGGAGCTGGTTCAACAGACAGTCATACCGAGGCAGGACGAGGATGGCCCTGTTATGACTTTAAAAGGATTTCGATGCAGGGTGTAGTGCTTTAATGTCCCCTTTCATTTCTTCTTTTTGTCCCTGTGCAAATTTGATAATTAGATGTGGAAAACTTTCAATTCAAAACAGACCCCTGCAAATCTCCACTTATTTGCAATGTCCTCATTATTAAATAGGTGGTGCAGCTGAATACAGTCTAGGTTATTCCTCAGATGAGACAATTTTCCGATTGTGAGTGTTTTTTGATGAATAACGTTAACGGCATTAAAACAGTATTTATCAATATTTTTATGTTAACAACGGATCAAATGACTGTGTGTAATGTGAAAGGGATCACTGGAAGTGACACGCCAGCAGAGAATTATCGTGGTCTGCCGTCAGCTCTATGGAGGGTTTTAACATCTTGCATCGTTTTCAAAACAGTCCAAAACTGCACCGTTGGGTTCAGTCTCATAGCTCTGATCAGCCTTGTTTTTAACATACAGCGGGCTGCATTTCTTGGCTAGCTGGTGAACATGTAGCAGCTGAAGAGCCAGATACATCCCTCAAGATCGACCAAAATTGAGCCAGAAGAAGAGGGAATACTACAGTCGTCCAGTGACCCGACAACACAACTCCAAATAAATGCTTTGGTTTCTCTGTGTCTGCTTGAAGTTTAAATGTTAGATATCATGTGTGCCGCTTTATAAGGTGATATCTGTGTTGCGTTTTGAGTTTGTTAGCATGCACGTGTGGCCCTTGTGACACACAGGAAGTGAGTGACTATTAGTCACTATTAGTGACCTAAGAGGAGCTTGGACAAAAAAAGACAATAGGTCCAAACACATCCTCATTCCTAAACGACCGAATGGTTTGATTGCAAATTAATTCCAAAATGACGTATGCAGTATGCCTGTGCCCACAAAGACACCAGAACTAGGTCATATAACTGTTGGAGAAAAACCATCACGGGCGAACTGGATCGGCCCTGCAATGTCCTTTTGTTAACGTTGTGAAACGGTTGCAGTTTGGTTAGGTTCAGGCACAAAAGCTACTTGGTTAGGTGAAGCGAACAAAACTGCTTGGTTAGGTTGAGGAAAAGATCACGGTTTGGATTTAAATAAGTAATCTAGATTAGAAACGAAAACATCAGATATGTATCGTAGTTTAGGTACGTTATATAATTCAAAAGAACTCTCCAATTACTTTTGTTTTTTACAGATGACATGAACAGTGGCCCCCTCAGTTTTTCGGAACCACCATTCAAATCCTCCTTCTTGTCCTTCCTTATACTGTATCTCCTGATTACCTCCTTTGCTTCCCTCATAATTATCATGGCCACTAGAGGTCGCCGCCGAACAATAAACATAAACATGCGTGATATTAAGCTCTTCATGCGGGCTGGTCTCACACTATCATATTCTTGCTCATCGTATTCAAGCAGCAGCGTGGTGAAACCTGAGGCCGAACGCTGTGTCACCCAGCATCTGCCTTGCCGTAGTGTTCATGATCAAAAAATAGAAAACCCATCAACTCCCGAGGCGCTAGTTTGTAGCCGAACCTGACCTCTGACCTCTCTACTGAAGGTAGGCATGAACACTTCCTGGAAGGTTCACGTTCGATTTACTCTAGTTTACATTTTTGATGTTGGAGATTACAGGCTTAAGGTGTGCTGACAGTACTGATTACTGTGCAAATGTAAAAAAAAAAAATTATCCAGCAATATATTTCATCTCAAGCAAAACAAATCTCAAACATCTGAATTCTCACGTCTTTGATCTCTAAACGGTGCGGCCATACGTTTCGTATGCTGGAATGCTATTACCTCCTTTGTCTGATATCTGTAGTCGGATATCAAGACCAGGCCTCATCCTATGTAGTCCTGTTTGAGCGTATCGATCTGAAAAAAGAGTTGTATCTCTCTCTGGTCAGGGAGATTATATCCGACTGCTGTAAATCAGACACAGGTGGATGAACTTCCTCCTTCCTCTGTCTGCCTCCCAGCTAACCTCTCCTTTACCCTTCCTTTCTTTTCCTCTTTGTCAATCGCTCTTTTTTTCTCCCCCTTGATACAGCCTCTTTCTATATTCCAGTTCAGGGTATCATGAAAAAAAAAAAAAAAAAAAAGAGGAAAAAGATTACGGCCACGTGCAAATATCCATGCAATCACATTTTTCAGATGTTGGTAGACATGTCTTTTTTTCCCCCACTTCTCCTTTTCTAATTCCCACATTGCTGAATAAGAAATGATTTCTTTCCAAAATGTAATAATAATAACAATAATAATAGTAATATGCTTATCTGTCTTGACATCTTACATAAGGTGCAATTTTTTAAAGCACACACACGATCATAAAAAGCATGTCTGCTGACGCTTACGGGACAAGCAGGCGCGCATTCACATCTGCACTGTGACTTTATCAAAGAATTTCTGTGGAAGGAAGCAGGGCGTTTGAGCGGTAGGACTTGCTGTTTGGCTGCACAAAAGCCTCAGTGACACGGAACGTCTGTCTGGAGTCCTATTCATCAAACTTAAAAAAAAAAAACCTCCAGAGGACAAAAATGTTGTGCACTCGAAACCTTTTTGTGCGGCTCAAACATCAGTCTGCCTTTTCAGCTGCCTCGGGCCATTTAGGTTCATTAAATACATACAATGTCGCAGACATTTATAACGAGCATGGATAGATAGCACCTGAAGCACGGGTTATGCTGCACTATCCAATTACAGGAATTTTGTCGTTACCACAAACTGCTTTAGATTGAGAGTTTTGAAAGAAGCGAGCGCGTAACCCTGTTACATGTGAAAAGCTGAATTTGTCTGCAATTAAATGTACCCTTGATGTTGCAATACATTCATGGGGTTTGCTGCTATGTGACTAACAGCTTTTGCTGACTAATATCAGCATAATATTTAAATATATACACTGCTGTGCAGCTGATACAGTTTTAATGAACACTTTAGCTGATCGTTTGGTCCACTTGGAGGCTGTGGGATAAGCTGCAAACACAACAATGACATTGTGGCTTACTCATTAGCTGAAAGAGTTTATTTTAGGAATGTGTTGGCAAACAGTCGCCCGTTTGCACATCGAGCAGACATGAAACAACGTTAGCATTCTTTTGGAGTCGCGTGTAAGTGTGATAGCTTCTCTTTTTCACTCAATCATCCGGCTGTTTGGCAAATGCTGCACTATGTTCGCCAGCTAGTCGCTAACTGTCTCTGTTGGTTGTGTAGTTCTGGACAGCTAGGCCTCGCTAATCACAGCACACTGGTTATAATATTAATAAGAGCAGCTGTAACTCCTCTTGCTTAGGCTGCTATTAGTCTAGGCTTTAGCACCTCCTCTTTTCCACTACTCACTTATCACTTGCGACCATCATTATCATAAAACTTACCCTAAATAGGCTCACTTTAACACTTCTTATGTTAAAACTATAGGCCCTGTCACAGTTGCTCTTAATCATCTTGCTCCCATTTTTGTTTTGTGCAGAAAAACTATTTTTAAAGTCACAAATATTTTCCTAAGATATTGTCGCTCCAGAGTTAAGGCTACACATTCCTCCGTGAAGGCCATCGTCAGCCCTGTTGGTGTGCCCCGTCAGGGGCAATGCGGCAGTGGCCTGACTGAGATTGTCACAGAAATCAGGTCAGAGAGGAACCGACTGTTCCTGACATGTTTCTCAAGGGTAAAGCCTTGGTCTGCTGCTACTGCCTGTTCTGTAAATGTCCTATTTTAGATCGCTCAAATGATTTAATGGAAATAAATTAAATTAGGAGAAAATGTCAATGCTCAAACTCATTATTATAGACTATTGCTGTTAACAAGTGTACACATTTTTTTTCCATGACTGAAATAATTAAAACATCATCTTGTTTATGACTTACCAGCATCATTTACTGCTTCAATTTATAATTCATAATTTAAAAAACACATCTCCCTATCATGTAACCGATACATTTGTTTCTGTAAATCTAACACTACTCATCATTTTTTGTGGCTGACACCTGATGTGCTTATCTTGCTTTATTTGATCAAATACACACTTCAAATGTAACACTAACAACACTTTTTTCAGACACATAATTGTCGAAGGAGTGATTGCCTGGGTAATCGGTGTGTTTCTTTTTTCTCCAAACCGCCGTAGGCATAATACGCCGCTGCATGTTATGACAGATGCAACACCAATATTATGACAGCGCTATGGAGTGTTTAAAAGACATTTCAGAGGTAACAGGATAGAGAAGATAAATTTGCAGTTCCAATCAATTTGCATTGTGTCGGCCTTCATGTGCGGATGAGTAGAGGTGAGTTTGTTATATCGTCACTAGAAATGCATCTGGCCATGACAGATGCTTAGAGTGTGTGTTCCACGTGACACACTGCTAGGCTGGTGTTGCGGAGAGTGTTATGAAAACATAACGGCCCTTAGATGGATGGAGGAGAGTTCATTCACAGACACACACACACGCAGTGCTTCATAGTTAACCTCTCAGACGATTTAAGACAGCAGAAAATAACTGTTCCACAGCGAAGGACACAACTAGATAGCGAACCCAGAAAACAATAAATAAATAGCAATAAGCAGCAACACACAATTACAGACAGGGTGGAAAAACAAGGAAGCATATCAGAGGTGCAGAAAAGCAACATCTGAAGGGGAAAACAATCTAATTCAATGTAAATACATTCCAGACTCATATTAAATAGGTCAAACTAGAAGCCCATTCTGCTGTACCTGGGTTAGGTTAGGCAAAATGAAGCATTAAAGCCATGGGTAATTGGGTAAAAAACTGTGTCACTATGGTCAGATTAGCCTGCTGAAGAGAAAATAAGCTGTGGCTCCCAATTAAGTCATCAAATATTACAATGAATAATTAAAATGAATAAATTCAGGCTATTAAACCAAAAAAGAAAAAACAAGAGCCATCTTAGTATATATATTTGAAGTCAAGAACAACAGCTTTTTTCCTGCAGATGTGGAAGCGGTCATGTTAAACTAAGGGGCTATCCACACAAAAACACTCTTCAGTGGAAACACACATGTATTGCATTGTTTTGGCCGACCGTCTACATGAATCCTGTAAATGCACTTTTTTGAAAACCGGTCTTAGGGTGGAAAAATCCGAAAACGCAGCCCCCGCGTTCTTATGTGGACAGTAGGGCTGCAACTAACGATTATTTTGGTTGTTGACTAATCTATCGATTATTTTTTCGATTAGTCGATTAGTCACGATTATTAATACTAATACCAATTATTACAGTTTTTAACTGATTACATATCTTACAAAAGAATTATGATTATGTTATAAATCATTGCATTAAGTGGAGGTTTGGGGAGCATGAGTTCACAACAACCGCAGTTGTTGTTGTCATTCGAGATCTGTTGCATTGCACGCTTGTTGTTGACACGGATTTTGACTCACAGCGCTATTAAGGGCCTCTTTCTGTCAGTGGTGTTGGAAAATGAGATAAAAAGTGTTTTTGATTTATTTTAACATTGTGATCGCATAATTCAGATATTGATAGCACTGTGACTCAAAATCTGCATCAACAACAAGTGTATCCGGACGTGTGCATCACTTTTAAGTTTCCTCTGGAAACAAAAAAAAAGGGAAAAAAAGTGTCCTCTGGAAACACTTCTGTTGAGTAGCGGTCTATTTGCAGCGCTTTTTTCTAATATGTTGCGTTGTGATCTTTGCAGCACGTTTTCTAAATGCTGTGCATGTGTTGTCAAATTGATGAAGATGTTTTCTTAATTTGCTTGTGTTTTGTCATTTTGCACGTGTTTTCTTAAGTTGCAGTGCTGTGAGCTCTCAGGGCCACCGAATGTTTTGCAGTAAATGAGAGCGCTGCTGGTCATGATGAACTGTTTATGTTGACATATGTGTGAACAATTATGTGAAATGAAGAGACAATTTATGTACTCGGGGCAAAAAACAAAATGGAAAACAGTAAAATCTTTCTTCTTTGTGGCCAGGATTTTAAAATAAATTATAAAGATGCATCTACTCATAAAATTAATAGTAAAATTAGAATAATTGTCTGAATGCAGGATCACCTGTACCACAGTGGCTTTCGCTCACGTGTGACATCCTGACCTCACTCTATCTGCTCTTCTGGAGGTGTTGACACTCATCATGTTCCTGATATCTTGGAACAGCTAATCCTCACCCCTCTCCTCACCCTCAATACCCACAGCCCCCCTTCCCTGTCGCTCTCGAGGCCACAGGCCTCATGGGAACCACCTATCTCTACCCAGCGCCCTATCAGATTGTTGACATGAACAGATACCCTCGCAATGAAAATATTTTGCTTCTCCTAACACTGACTTTGGCCTACATAGACCTACATCTCTACTCCCGTTGGGATAAACAGCTCCTGTGTGGTGTGTGTGGGCGGCAGAGAATACTTGTGGGTTACTGACAGGTGCATAAAATAAACAGCTCAGGCATACTTGATACCACAGAGCGTGTACAGTAATACGTGAGTGTGTGTGTTTGTGTGTGTGCATGTTAAGGATGTGAAATAAGGTTCAGACATGGTGAGGAGAGCTGAAAGGCATAGGTTGATATCTCAGCATGATTAATATGTGAAGGAAAGAAGAAGGAAATGATACGAGGGAAATTAAATCAAACCAAAACAAACTAAGGTGGTTGGTGGAAAGAAGCTACTGGTAAAAGTCAAAGGGGGACAAGTGGAGACAGATTCAACAACACACACTACACTGGTGTCTGATCACAGCAAAACACATTTTAATGTAAAAAAAGGACAAGTTCACAAAGAAGAACTTTGAAGCCTTAGTTGATTTTCATTAAAGTCTTAAAGCTAGGGTCTGTAATGTTGTTCAGAAACACATTTTGTTATACTGGGTGAAATGGTCCTTCTATCCTGAGAGTAGTCAATACATTATGTATTCAGAAAAAGGAGGGGGGGGGTGCCACTTTCAAATCTTGCTAGCTCTCCAGGATCGTAGACCCTAGCTTTAACTAAGTGGAAGGCAAGGTTTCATTTTGTGTGGTGTGTTATATTAAGTTTTTGTGAGCTCTAAAAAATTATTTTGTTTGTCTTTCTTTTTCAGTGGAAAAAACTAAATTCTCACCGATTCTTGAAATATTTACCCAATCCAAACTTGTGAGAAAAAAGCTTGCTGAGCTTCTTTTTGCAAACACACTTGGGACATTTTGGAGTAAGAATATACTAACTAATGAACTCAAGAGAAACAGATTATCAGTTGGTGCATTAAAAAAATATATCCACAGATGATATTCAACTCCTGTAGTTTTATACTAAATGAGGTTGTTGGCCTCTTCACAAAGTGGCACATGCTGCAGTGGTTGAACTGGGACATTGCATGGAATGCCAAGGAGTCTGTGTACATAAGTAGTAAACATGGGTCATTTCTAAGACTATAATTGAAGTAAGAATATCAGTGGTTTCCCAACAGTCCTCCTCTCAAAACATATTATTATTTCCCAGCCCAGTCTCCAGGATATAATGTTAGCATTTAATGTTAATGTTATTATAATCCGACAAGGCTGCCAAATGGCTGGCTGCTGTTCAAGTCACACCTCTGGATACTTTTGAGGACACCCACACATATATCTATATATCAACAGCTGTAAATGTCCCCAGGTCTCCTTTAAAAAACACTCTGTTTTGTCATCACAAATATACGTGGATATTTCTCAAGGGACGTTTGATCATTTCCATGCATGATTGTGGCGACCAAAACATGTAGTTTAAGCCCAACTATTATTTTTTTTCCTAACCCTCGCCAAATGGTTTTGTGCTTAAACCTAACCAGAGCATAATCACAGCATTGTGACCGGAGAGGAAAAACAACCATAACAGACAAAAAGTTGCAACATCAAGACGAAATAGTTGAGTCTAAATGTATCTGTGGTTTTGCAGAAATGTAGAAACAATTATTGCAGCGATTCGCTTGTATTTGCTGTAGGACACGTCCCAAAACAATGCACGGGTAAATGGAATTTTGTTGGTGTTCCTCAGAGCTTTAAATCCCTTTTTAAAAATGTAACAATTTGTTTTTCAGTCGGCCTGGTCTTACCAAATGGTGTATGAACAACATGTCGATGCCTTAAGTCAATTAGTGTGTTATGACAATTCATTTTCTTTGCTTTTTCATTTTACGTGCCAATGTCATGGAGAAAAACAACTGTCAGGTGATACATGGTAGAAAGAGTGATAAAGACTGTGGTGGACAGAGTGGATGGACTGATCACACACACGACTTTCACCCGTGAGACTGCCGCTCTTGTCTGCGTGAAACCAAAAGTCGATGTTGACGTCGTTAAACTAACGTTTCGTAAGTTAATCATTTCAAACTAAGCCATCGTCGTTTCCTGCCTAACCCTAATCAACCTGCGACAATTTCACAATATTAACCATGTGTTTATTATTGTTACAATGGAATTTGTCCTCTCCTGTGCAGACAAAACTCATAAACTAAAAGACAAAAAATACATGACACGACACATGAAATGTCCTTAAAAGTGGCATGCCTCAGCAGCAGTTGGCTTCTTTACTCTGGACATTCAACAGACCTTGGTGGACAGTGGATAAGAAAACTGAATCCTCTGTTAAAAGTAGTTCCTCCTCCACTGTATTTAGCATAACACATCAGATAGATTGTTAATCAGGAGCAGGTTATATGCAGGTTGACACAATCTTTATTGCTGTTGAATGTTTATGTCTCACTGCCATTGACAGCAGCCAGCATGGATTTTGAACAACAAGTGATACATACATTTGTTTTTAAGCATCATATATTTTTCAGTGTGAACTTTAGCAGGTAAGATGAGAATCTTTCGGAGATGGGGGCAACATTCCCGACTGCGAACCTAAAAGCTAAAGTCACTTCCTCTCTGTCCTCCCCTCCGTCCAACACATTGCCCCTGGAGAATCTGCAATAAAAACAAATCAGCCATCTAGGAACCCCGAGGACCCCAGTGGCCAAGTGCGTCCGAGGAACTGCTCGATTATTTTTACCTGACACAGGAAAGAGCCCACTCATAATAAACGCAGGGCGAGGTGGTGACAGATCTCGTTAACCCTATTATGAATGAAAGGGAAAAGCGGTACGGGGGGGCGAGGGGTGTGAGGTGAACGTGTGCCTAGACGTCTCCCAGAGGTTCAGTCGTGACCTTTAGCATAACCTGAAGGAGAACACACACGTACTGATGCGCATGTTCATGTACTAGCAAGTATGCATGCATCAGTTTGAAGGTCTGCTTTGACCACTGTGTGCACTAATGTATTTTAATGGGCCTATAAGGAAACCCAAAGTGCCATGGAGGATGCCATAGAGGAGCCTGACCACATAACCTTGGGACTCAATCCTGAGGCCAGCAAATGTCATTTTAGCCTAATACTTTAGCAGCTACATCAACAGAAATCTTAGTCGGACCTAGTCAGTGACAGATGTTATATGTGTAATGAGAGACCAATCATACCTGATTTCAACAAACAGACAAGGAACATGTGGCCACAATATGCGCTGATGGACCGGACACACTGCTGCTCTGAGAATCTGTTTATAGACAGGACATACGAGACAAAAGTCATCTCTGGGTGATTAACATTACAATAAAGTTGTATTTTTAATTTCACGATAAAAAACGGCTCTGTCAGATTAATGTGACAGGTCTTGGCTCCATCTAGACACATGACAGCTTCTTTGCTACCAACAGTCAGCATCTACTCGGTACATTCTGTGGCTCCATGACTATTCTCTGGTGAGCACAGGGCATGCCCAACTGTTCGCCTGTTAGGTAAACAACAAATTGTTTAATGTTTCAGCAGTACTGCAACGCAGTGGTTTCTATCCTTTTGTTTCTCTGAAATACATATATGGGTTTCTTAACTTTTCTAACTTAAAGTTTAGGCCTTTAATTCCCAATGGGTATCTACGCAGTTGGCCTAATCCATATACGATCAGCCCAAACCCTCCTACTCAGATGTGATATATTACCAGGCTATCTGTCAGTGATTGAAATGGAAGGATTAAACAGTGTTATAGCCTTACTGACGATGCATACTTTATGACAACATTGGCTGTAAGTAGTAGAGTTGGTGACTGAGTGGCACATTTTGCCCTCTGGGCTTACCATACCTGTATGACACTCGCTCTTTGCTGTTCAGTACTAGTGATGTAACTGAAGACAGAATTCATGGTTCTGTACACATCTCAGTTTTGGGGTCACAGTATGGTACGGTTATAGTACGGGAAAAAAGCAACAAAACATCCTGAATGCATAAGGTCAGGTTTCTTTTCATTGATTTTCAGCAGTAGCACAGTTAGTTCATACAGCCTATAGTACATTAAGCAGTTAACAAACATCCATGCAAAGGTTATATTTTTATATAGGGCTGAAAAAAAAAAAGTTAAATGTGACGTCACCCCAACACACTGTCCTCATCCCATCTGGATTAAAAGAAGAAGGCCAGCAGGGTGAAGAATGGTTGACATTTGGGACAGGGGAGTTGGGGGTGGGTGTGGTCACAGTCGCAAGGAATAGTAAAATACATGGGAGTCAAAACTCAATGCTAAAATTATTTTTATTCATGAAGACATTCTACATAATAGCTGTGTTATATGTAGGTCCGATGGATGGTTTACTTTCCCTCTATATTTTTTATAGCAGCGCCTGCCAACTGCTGTAGCCAAAGCACAGCTGGCTGCAAGGTGACATCAAAACGTGTCAGGAGTGTTCGTTGTAGGGCGTGGCCGTGGCAGTGTAGAGTGTAAAATATCATGATAAATTTTGTGTAACGATATAGCCTAAAAACATTGCAATATTATTTTAATATCATTCCGTCCTGCTATTTGTGTAATCACTTGATACTAAATCTTGATCACAAGTACAAACTGCAACCATTTATAAAAGTCAGGTTTTTAAGGTTTTATAGGTTGAACATGATTGCTATCTCCTAAGAGCTTGACTAGCAGAGAAGAAAGTACATTCCAAACTTCAACTAAAGGATGTTGGTTAAACCCCCCCCGCAAAAAGGGCAGTGCAATAGGCGGAGAATCAAACACAATCAACAAGGAGAAGGAAAACACGTCACACTGAAGCCAGTGTGGACTTGGCAGCCGGCCATTGTTCTAATGAGTGCCCATTAGGAAATGGACTGATTCCCTCTCAGAGGCCTTAAACTAATTTCCTGAGGCTTACTAACTCCTTTGAAGAAGGGAGGCCCTGACAAGCTGCGTGTGCCACTGGGTCGCCTAGGTGACGGGACATCTCGGCAGGAAAAACAGGAAGTGAGGACGAGGAGTGACTCTGATTGGACCCCTCCTTGCTCGTGTGCA
>OMLP01001175.1:3864-19194 GCA_900302685.1 Spondyliosoma cantharus
TGAGAGATAGACAGAGAGACACAGAGAAGGCAATACATCTGCGAGGTAATGCGTCGAGGTTCTCTGTGCGTCTGGTTTTGGAGGGACACAGTGGGGGTGGGGTAGCTGTTTGTTGAGACAAACAGACAGCTGGACCTGGGTTGACAAACAGCGACCCGAAGCCAGGAGAAGTGGAAAAAGTGCACGGTCTGAGGCTAAAGCACGAGTTGACAGTCGGTGTCATTTGACCATCTGATGTGATATTGTGCAGTCTTTATGCCTTTGCGTGCTTGCATCGTGCTGACTCAGCACTCAGAGTGAACGAAGCAGGGACACTAATGGAAGCCCCCTTGCTGCTTTTGAACTCTTCCAAAGACAGCTTTCCATCACTCCTCCCTCGCTGCTCCTCACTGATGTAACATGATGTGATACAGCTGTGCTTGCAAACTGAAATGAGTCCTGACACGTTGGTGAAAACATCAATAGAGTGCGGAACAACATGTGTGATGTTGTTTATTTTCCTATCCCCATTCTACTTTATAATTGTATGTTTTTTTTTTCTGTTAACGCTGCCTCAAAAAAAAGAAATCCATCCATTTGTGTTTTCAGTAATCCGCCCTTTGACGCTGTCTGAATTGGAGAAGCACACAAGCAAACACCCACAGCTTCGCCTACCTTCGCTCCAACCTGTGTATTGATTCCTCTCTCTGCATTTTCACACTGTTTGGGCAGAGTTAAAACAGGATGACTCATTTCACCGTGTCCATTGTTTTCCTCATGCGCCGGCGGTATACAGTCAGATTGGTGTCCTTCAGACCACCTCTGCACAGCTCAGGAACTGGATGTACCAGGCTCAGTGTGTGTGGGGCACAGCAGCTTGCAGTTCTCTTCCCCACTGTTAGTGGGCAGTCCTTCTGTCTCACCCACATCTTTATCTGGGCTAATGATCACCCGCAACCATGTTTCCCTGTAGAGTCAATTTTATTTCCCTGCAGAATCAGGTGAAGCATGTACAGCAAATGTGAGATGCTGAATTTGCCATAACACTAATTAAACATTCAGCATTTTCATGCTGCCTGAGGAGATTTGAATGTGGTTAAATAAAGGTTAAATATAAATATCTAAATAATGATCATAGGCGATATAGATAACTAATGTAAAGTATGAAGAGTTCATGGAAGCCTGGGGTGGCGAACACTTTCTAAATGACTGTATGTTTCCATTTTTCTGGACTCTCCTTGTGCCTTTGTGTCAAGCTGAAGTCGATCCTTCCTCTCTCGGCTGTCAAGTTGCTGACCTTCTTTGAGTGTAAATTAACAAATGAAAGGCATTGCTGAGTTGCTAGGCAACCAGGCCCCTCTATTACCTCCATGTAAATTTCTCAAATTAATACATTGAAAAAGAACTGCTGGATTAACACATACTGCCATATATACATGTATATATATATATATATATACATGTATATACATAATGGAGAAAAAAATGGAAGTCTATCCAACAGCACCAGAAACTACAAGGCAATTCATCATAAATGAACCACACTGGATTCCCTGTGAGGAGGTCAGAGCGGGTGGATGGTCACACCTGACGCCAGGGTTCATATATATGTTCATAAATAACTGGCAGCTGGCATCTTCGTAACTAGGGTTAGGAGATATGAAGGTGTGCACAGTACAGGGTTTATCAGCCTGTGATATGATTATTTCTGTTGGATCTGTTTATAATTGTTTATCAGGAAGAGACCACTTCACAAGTGTCCTCAATCAGTTTTTATTTTCCCCTTGGCAGAAAACCCATCAGTTCGGATGTAATTAAACCCTCTGCTGTGCTGTGGCAACAGTGTTTTTTAGAGAAGTTGTTCTTTTTCGTGTCTTCTTGCACAGATTCTCTCTTCCAACAGACCATCTACTGCAGCGCTGCATTTGCCATTTGGCAGAATGAATGTAATTGTTGCGGCTGCAGCAGCACTTATGCTTTCAGGCAATGATGCCACCTCACACTTCAAGTAAAGCAAATTATCTGCTAAATGAATTACATAACGCAGGTTCTGTCATTCTCGACTTCATTCCTCAACCGTTATCACTTATCTTGATCATGAAATGCAGGACTGTTTGCTATGTAGAATATCATATATATCAAACTGATCAACTGTCTGAAACATGGAAAATCTTTGCTGAAACATTTTTTAATGCTAACAGCTGTTATTGTTGTGGCAGTTCCTGGTTTGGAAAACAAATGATTTACAATATATTAACCCATAAACTGAATGGTGTTCTGCTTTTTTTATTTTACAGCTAGTGTAAAACAAATGTTTGAGATGTTAAGTGTTTATTAAACTGTGTCTGAAAGTGGACATTTTGACTTGCCAAAACAGATTTAACTGTGTATAAATAAATAGATAAATAAATAGTCTTGTTATTTAATGTGGGCAAAGCTTGAATGAGCATGATGTCACCCAGTGGGTAAATAAATTGCATTGTGGGTAATTTGGGTAGTTTCGAGAAGAAAGTAGGATGTATGGAATAAAAAAATGGGGATATCTCAGGTTTTTCTGTATTGATTTTGATCATTTGATTTTAAACTGTCCATAATGAGTGCAGTAGTGTCACTGTATAGGAGTGCACTGCTACCAGTAGACTGCTTTTCAAAGCTTGATGCCTACATTACCCAAAATGCAGTTCAGCAGATTACATGCAGCTTCTTCTGGAGCCACAAAAAAGGCTTTATACCACTTTTTTCATGTATGTAGTCGTTCTCAAAAAGAACTGTAATGCACAAAAATTGGTGGATTTACCCTTTAATGTTGTCTGCTGTGAGAAAAGTGTGTTGTTAATCTCAAGACCAAATTCACTTAGTTTTAGTCTAACAATCCATCATTGTTGTATGATGTGCTGTCGGTGGAAAAAGAAGGCATTAAGTCCAGTTTGACAATATTTGGGAGGGATGGGGGCGGGTATGCAGGCTTCTTAGTCTGCACAAAAACATGTAAGCTCTTAAGCTGTTACATTGGATAGTTGTGTGAATGTCAGGAGGCTAAGCTTCTTCCAGAAAGAAACAACAAAACACGTTATCACAAAAAGGCCTCTTTCTTCTCCTGACAGAGGAAAGCAGATCAGACCTCTTTAGTGCTCCACTCACCCCTTTATTCAACTCATCAAAATGTGCTTGTCTAATATTTCCTGAAGGTTCATGGCCAGTTATCATGTGGTCTGCACTGGCCCCTTTGTGATGTCGGAATATGAGCTTTGAGGGATTTAGCAAGACGCAGGGATTCCCCAAATCGAGGTTCCCTGCTGCTTGCGTGACCTTGTAATCTGGGGACGACGACGACAGCAGCAGCAGCTCAAGCCACAGGGAGGGCACCAACATACAGGCTATTTGATGAAGTTGTCCCAAATGTCCTCTCTTGTAAAGCCGTGTTTTCAAATGTTCTCCCGTCTGACATTTTACTCATCATTCCAACAATGTCTGCCAACATACCTGCGTTATCCTAAAAGCTTTTTCATTCATCACCTGATGAGCTCTGCTATCTGCTCTACCTCTCCTGAACCCCATTAGCCCGGCAAATCGCGTCAGAATCTGACACTATTTCTGACATTATCATTTAATTACTGCGTTGAAAATATGCAAAAAAGAGGCAGAGGAGTCTCCGCATTCGGTAGGTGTAGTTTCCTGTCCCTGCTCGTAATTTCGCTGTTATCTGTCACAGACAGGTTTGTGAATAAAAAAAAACAAAAAAAACAAAAACGTTGGATGCAGCTATGCCGAACTCCCCTGAAGAAAGGTCACCGCTGATGAATTTGAATTACTTGTACACCAGAAATTGGCAGTCGATTGTAATCTGGCTTCAAACGTAGTCGGCCGCATTTTGATTGACAGCGCATGCACGCACTCATTTAACAAATAACCTGTGTGTGAAGGACAGGATGCATGTGGAGCTCTTTAGGGTATGGGCACCGCTCAGGAGCTATTTGTGAAATCAATAGATCATAGAATAGATAAAGTGCTTTGCTAGTCGCTCTCTTATGAGAAGCTCTACGAAATGCATGTAAACGTATGTGGTGTAATGCTTCCTGTTTTTCTTGAAAGTGAGCGCCTTCTTCCCACAACATTACATATACTCGCTGATGACAATCTCATAATGTTATGCAGCTGGCTGTTGTTATTTTTTTTTTTTTTTTCTGTTTTCCTTTGATGTTTGATTAGATTAGCCGTTGAACATTTGCATTATGTTGTGGTTGCGTGTGCGTGTGAGTGCGACACGCTTTGTCCTTCAGTTGCCCTCGCAATGCAAACAGAGATGTAGAAGGAGGAGGAGATTAAAAGTGGCGGAAAAAGGAGGCTGACATTATTCCTCCTAACATCCACTGCAGCCACGTAATAAAACTTTCAGTGGTATTATTATCACCTCACTGCAGTATTAGAATACTGGTAAATCCCCCACTGCGCTCTAAGCCTGTACGGTGGAGCGGTGCAACGCTAGAGTTGCTGTTGTCCTTAATGAGTGTAGTAAATCAGCCAGGATGCTCACAGATGCAGCATGTTCAAATCACAATAAGCCCTTTGTACAGGACGTGACAAAGGAGCTTCCACTTGCACGGCTGAGCGACTGAACAACTTCTGGTAAACAGCGCAGGCCGAGGCAAATAACAAAAACAGAGCGCAGACAATGGTTATATTCATCTCCTTCAGATGAGTCTGTTTAGACCTGGAGGAGAGGTGCCATCAGAATGGAGGAAGGGAGGAAGGAAGGAGAGGGTCAGGGGGACAGCAGATGGATGAGGAGAGGAGCTCCCTGTAGGATCCCTTCTGCATGTGACCATCCAGTGGACTGGCCTAAAATGCTGCTGAGTTCACTAAACTGCAGAAGAATTGTCAGCTACCAAGAGCCTGTCAGCCTCAAAACCCTCTGCACTGTAACAGTATTGATTTTTCAGATTTTTTTCCACTTGAGCAAACTGTTAGCATACAGTACAGCACAGATACAGTTTTTTTTTTTTTCAGGTAGAAGAATTCCTACATATTCCATTGCTCAGGAAAGCCGGGCCTGTTGCCACTGAATGTAGCCCTCTAATAATAAAATACAAAAAAATGCTTTTATTATTGTTACTTATTTCTTTAAAGGAGTAATTATGCTCATTTTCAGGTTAATTTCTTTATTTTAGGCTACTACTAGAACAGGTTTTCATGCTTTACTGCTTGGAAAAACACATCCTTTAAATCTGGCCCTTCTAGAATAAGTAGATGAATTGGCCTGTTCCAAAACAGTGTTGAGAAAGATTAGTCACTGCGGAGGGAAATTGTTTATTTGAATTAGCAGAGCTTTGTGTTGTGTTTATCTCCCCCCCGCCTCCCAAACCCCTCAACAGCTGTCCTGACCCTGGTCCCCCCTTCATGCCCTTCTTAACACCCACACACTCCAGCTTGGTCTGTCCAATCAGCCGCTCCGCAGTGGGATTTTTATTTTTATTTTTGAAGGACATCGAGTACCATGCTCGGCAAATTTTTCTCTCTCCATAATTAAGCATATGCCCAACGAAAGCCTTTGTTGTCCTTGGAGAGATGTGAGTAATGCTGTGACTTTGGGCATTGTTTCTACCTTTTGAAAAAAGGGCCTCCATCTATGTTTGTATGCTGTTTCATATTCAATCTGTAAAGAGTGTTAACATGAATACAGAATGGTAAAAGGGTGCAGGGAAGCTGGAAAATGTTGTCCTCCGGCTCCTCCAGTCGTTAGCTCCCCACAGAGGGTGGTAATGACAGGGGCTGAGAGCCCGGCCCAGAAGGTCCTCCTTTAAACACTGATGTGGCTCTGCTGCCGGAACTACTGCTTTTGTAGCTGCTTGTTGAAGGCTTACAAGGTTTTTTGGTGCTCCCCAGGGAACTGTAAAGTCAACCACGTGACGAAATAACACAACAGGACCAAAATAGCCTCACGGTGCTTCACTCACTTATCCAACTCATTAGTGATGCTTCCTCCATTTGATACGGATTTCAGTTTCAAGCTGTGTGAGAGTGTGCGTACATGTGCAGTTGGGATCTACGTTCATCTACATAAGCTCATGTAGCAGCGCTGTTTAAAAGCTGCATTATGATTCAGAATTCACACAAACACATATGAATAGCCTCAGAGGTGAATGTGAATTCGGCCAGTGGCTGAAAGTCGTTGCCTCTTTTCCAAAAGACTGAGGATAAGACTACGTGATTAATGCCTCTTTCAGATGAAATCAAGTGTTAAGTGAAGCACTGTGTGGCAGTTTGGGAGGACACAACTGGGAGAGTATCATCACTTCATCTGTAAACACCACCTGGATAGTGCATGGTTTCTGGCTGCAGGCTCGGGAGCAACAGCTCTTCCGGAGAGGTTTTCTTCATCCACAACAAGTATTTCTCCTCCACTGCAGGTGCAAACTCCTGGCAGCATGATGTTTTCTGAGGCAACAAAACGTAGTCGAGACTCGGAGCGATTCGCGGACGTCTGAATGTTTGGGCATGTGACTTTTTCTGGCCTATATGACATTATCTGTTAAATCTGTTTGACACCCAACGTGTCATGTCAACCAGCGCTCATAAGAAAATGTGAAAACGTCCATAATGGGCATTATAGAGGCATTATCTAAAGTGACCAGCGAGTTTGATCACCTGGTAATGTGATTGGCTGCTGCAGCGTGACGTCAGGTTTCGTTTCTCCAAGAGTAAATTCTGTTTCGACCTTTCGCTTCAGGGCCTTTGCATTTTTTCTGCAACCCCTGCAGTCGGCACCACCACAGGGGCTGCCAGTACAACCCATGATCAAAATGAATGGGAGAGTACTGGTATTTCACTGAATCGCCTGATTTGGTCTGAATATGCTGAAAATGAAAAGTTTTCTTAACTTTTTGAGAAGCGGTGAAGCCAAGTCGAGAGAGGATTGTAGCTGCGACACTCATCTTTCCACTAGTTGTACCAGTTTAGTAATGCAGCAGATTCACCTCCACGTTCCTTCAAACAGCAGCTTTTATAGCAAAGAACTCCTGAGGATCGTGTTGCATAATATTGTTGCATTGATTGTTTTGGGCTTGCTGCATCCCCGCTGTGCTGTGAATAACAATCTTGCCTAAGCGAGAGGATGAGAAATGACTCTGGTCGTAGATGACACATAAACTGTCACCTTCACGTGACCTTTAGCAACAAGCGCACGTGTCCTTGCTAAGAGAGATGAGTTCAGTTATATGTGCCGGCCAGGGCATTTTGGTGAAACTGGGTCAGCTTGTATCCAGGCCTGGATATCTGCGTGGCTCTCTTACGCATCCTCATCAGATTCACCTCGCCTCCTGCTGTTCAGTTCTCTCCCAGGGAATCCGTACCCCCCCCTCTTCTCGGTAGAGGAGAGAGGCCAGACCTAAAAATAGGAAGCGTTGTTCTCCCTGATCTTCCTTTACATGCCAACCGCCTTATTTCTTTCTAACCCCCACTGTCGCACCCATGTCTTCACTCTGTCAATCCATCATGTATCAGTCCGCCAGGCCCACTCCTGATGGTCCTGATTCGCCTCACTACAGTCAGGCTCTCTGGGGCAAAAACACAAAGGTCACCTTCACCCCGAGCTCCTCTGCAAAGTGTGCACATTGAACCATCCTGCTCCCGTGTCCTCCACCCTCCCTTCACTATGCATTTACACAAGCAAACCCACTTCCTGCCATGTCCTACATTTGTCTCCACTATACTGTGAGAAAAAGCTAATGAAACTGATGTTCACCTCAGCAACAATTCACCCCATCTCCGCTCCCAGCTCTTACTAGTTATCTGTTGGGGCAGCTGTAGCTCAGGGTCCTGTGGCAGTGTTAAATTTATTATCATATATTATATAATGAATACATCAATATCAATATTTTTCATGGTACTCCACTATCGTACCATCTTTCATAAAGTGGAAATTCTTCAGTAAAGCACATGTACCTCTGAACTGTACTTAAGTGCAGAACTGGAGTATATGTACTCAGTTGCCTAGCTGCCATAGGATAGAATAGATGCACTGTACAACATTCAGTCTAGGATGCTTAACCAATTAAGTGCAATGGAAAGTGATTATGTAATAGATTATAAGAGGAAGGAGCTGTGTGAGAAGGCTCATCATCCTGAGGATGAAAAGATAAGGGGGTGCACATATCACCAGAGTTGTTGTTTTTTCTCATTGGCACTGGAACAGTCCATGATTTGGTTTGCCAGCCTCTTGACGAGACAGAAGGAGCCCAGCCAAGGATCAGGCTCACAGGGATTATTTATAGAGTTGAGTGGGCTTCACGGACGCAGGCGTGGAATGTGTCAGAGAGAAAATGCATCATTGATCAAAGCCTGCTCGGAGATGTAGTCTTATTTTTTGCCAAACGTTGAGCAAAGACAGGGGGTTTGGGAGAAAACAATAGCCTTCACCAAAGGCTCTGTGTGTGCTGTGCTATAGTAAGCTCACCTGCTCTTCAGCCCACACAGAGTCCCCTGCACCTACACAGGTGACTGGACTTCTCTGAACACTTGCCAATTTTAGCCTCCTTCTCTGTCTCTACTCCAGCGTCTAAATAGCTCCTCAGCTCTAGATGTTTTAAATACATACACGGTGGGTGTTGGAGAGTGAGTGTGCTGCACATGGAGGTGGGTGTGCACCCCCACAGTAACATGTGGGTTTTACAATGAAGCAATGTGTGTGTGGGTGCGCAGGAGGTGTGGAAAGGAGAACAGAGCTCTTTTTTTTTTTGTGTGCACATTATTGGGGTCGATGATGGATTTCATGGTTTGCCCCCTCGTGAGTTTACACCTCAAAGGAGACGGACACAAACACAGAATCGCTCTCAAGGACAGTGTGGGGGATGACTGTGAACACCACGAGGCACATCTGTCTGAGGACAGTGCAGGATGTTTCTCCCCCTTTATCTCCCCCTCTCTTTGGTCCTTTTCAGGGAGTAGAGAGTGGGAAAAAAATGGAGGTGATTTGGAGGAGGGGAGAGGATTGTAGCAGAGGTGTCCTGTACTGCAGCAGCAGCAGCAGCAGCAGCAGCAGCAGCACAGCTCTCTGGTGGCAGGCGGGTGCACCTCTCTCTCGCCGTTGTTCGCTGCAATGCAGACGGCCGCCAAGGTTACGTCTGTGTGGCCGCATTGACAGACTGAAGTATCGAGGATGCCGGGACAGGCAAGGATTAAGCTTCGGGAAACTTGCGGCCTCGTTGTCCTGTAATGGTTTTATTTATAGCCATCGAACCTTCATGCTCAGACTTGCAAATCCCACATCAATGGCACCTGATGTTTTCTGGCGCTTTAAAGGCAGTGTTTTGCTTCTTTTACACCGCACAGATAACATCTCTCTTTTTTGTTGCCAGGTTGTGTCTAATCTTTTGGCAGGCTGTCATTTCATACGAGCGTTGTGTCTGAGGTAGAGGGTAAATGGCGCGGAGTTGTGTGGCATGGGACTGGCAGGGTGACATTTGTTGTTAATCAGCCTCCCGCTCTTCTTCTGCTTCCCCCGTCTGGCTTTGATAATCATGCGTCCCAGCCAGACGGCAACACCTAGCACTGCAAGGCTGGATAGGCTCTGTGCTCCACTGAGGTCCTGTGCAAAGTTTCATTGGAAGTGGATCAGAGAGAGGCCACATCTGGTAGCGTTGCACTGCAAGAGCCACTGCAACATTCTCACTTCCTGTTCAAAATGAGCTGCGGTCTTAGACAAACAGAGCAGAAACGGAGGAGAATGGGCAAATTTCCCCTTCCAGCGTGTGTGTGTGTGTGTGTGTATGTGTGTGTTTGTGTGAATATACCCAAAAGACTTCCTCTGGCTTCCCCTTTTGTTGCGCCCGAGGCTCAGGCACACGATTCATTGTTAGGGGGTTCAAAACAGCTGCCTCTGTCAGATGTTATTGAGGAAGTGATAGATCATTTCCCACAGGGTGGAAACGTTCAGCACGCCAGTAGTCCGACCCTAATTGTTTCCCAGCATCAATCTCATTTCTTTAATGGTGCTATATGAAGGGATACATGTAGAGAACGAGACATCGAGAGAGAGACTGTGAGAAAGAAATGTATTCAATAAGATTAAGTGACAGAGGCAAAGAAAAGAGGGAGAGGAGACAATAGTGAGAGAGTGAGAGGACAAGCGATTGGACGGAAAGGAGGGCGACTGATGAGGAGAACCAGGTGTCAAAGCGCCAGTGTCGGCTATTATCCTTTCATTGGTCATCATCTGGAGTTGGGCAAACATATATTCATGTCACACTCCCCCATATCCTCCGCATTCTTGGCAATCGCAGCCAAGATCTGGTGCCTGTGGCTGAAAACCATTTGGGGAAATGAGACAACACTGTGGTAATGAATGTAATGAGAGGAAAGCTCTGCGATCAGGCAACACTGTTTAATTAAAGCTTTGCAGACCATGGGGAAGTATTAAACATAGTTGTATCTGAGTCAACGAGTAGCAATAGCTGTGAGGGGTTTGGCAGACAGCTATCCGTTTGTTAGCAGAAGGCTGCTGTCGTTTAAAACACCAACTTTATTGACTGTTTGAAGTGGAAGGAAACAGCGTTGGCTATGTGCCGTCTGCTGTGCCATTCGATTAATCTTTAGCTCAAGGAAAAATCACCCAAATGTATCATGTTCATAACACAGGGTGCTTAGACTGACATGAAACTGGACCCCCTAACCCAAAGAGTCTTATTACACAAGGTCAAAGGGGTACATCCGAGTACACCGACAGAAACTGAAGACAATACGAGACATTATTATAGCATGAAAGGGTGCATTAAAAAACATACATTAGATTACAACTCACATTCAGTTCCTTGTACACATGTGAACACATTGTATATCGATAACTACACACATGCACACATCTATACACAGCTACGTATACTATCTTGTACGTATAGATCTATGCATACACCCACACATACACACACATACATACATGACCCTGACCATTTTTGCTGACCTCTATATTGCCAGTTGTGTTTACATGGGTGTAAGAATATCAACATTTTAGAGAACATGTTGCCAGAATTACAGAGTTTCCCTACCATTATAAGACTTAGTGAAATAAAACCATAACAATGCATATAAAGTGAAATGACACAAAAGAAAATCACATTACAGTGTAAATAATTGAAAGTTTATTGCGCTTTGACAGGATATACTTACATTATGATGCTATGTTATAATTATTATGTCAGTGGCATTAAATGGTCTTTAGATGGCAATAATTCTGTTTATCACAATTATTCGTTGCCAAATGAATCATTGTGTTATCATGGCAGGTTGAGATGTGAGCTTCCTCCTCCTAAGTAGTTTTTATAATCGTATTCATGCACAGGAAGCAACTAATCCAAGCCTAAAACAAATAATAAACTACTACTACTGCTACAAAACAGAAGCAAATACTCACATGACCTCTCTTGCCCCCTTGGTGCCTTCGGTATTAAAAAAAAATAAAGTTCTCTCAAAACTTTCAAACTACTTCCTGTCACTGTCGCTCTGTGCCAAGTTCCTGAGTGCAGCATTAAGTAGTAAAAACCCTTCTGATGCTTATGAGACAAAGATCTGACAGCACGAGTATGAGCCGTTTTATCCAAAGTGCCTCACAGTGCCATGGATGTGTGCATTTTTAGATGTCCTGGTGGCCCCACTGAGAATTGAACCCTGTAATCTTGAGTGTGGGACAGAAATAACGAATATGAGCTTAGATGAAACGACCTTCAAACATCCTAAACCAGGCAACGAGTACATTCGGCTGGGTATTGTAAGGGGAGTCCAGGGACAAACAACTCAGTCCTGTGTCTCCCCTCTCCCATTGCAAGGATTATTGTGTTATTATTTAACACAGCTTCTACAGAATTACCAACATGACCTGACAGACAAGCAATCAGTCAGAGTGACTGGGAAATTGACAGCGGGCATCCTGCCCACGGAAGAGGACGACCACAGACTGATAAGACAGGAAGCTGAGCGTGAGGAAATTTTGAACTGGATGTGACTTCACCCTGAAAACTCTCTCCGTCTCTCCTCTCTGTCTGTCTCTCTCCCTCGTGCTTTGCAACAAGCATGCACATGTGCACGCACGATCACGGGGAAACTCACCTGAACTGAGCTCATGAAATAGGAACTGCAGGAAATAATTGGCCCCATTGGTGACGCGAGGCAATGGAAAGCATAAGGGAAGCAGCTGGGGAGAAGGAGGGCGGTTTGATCGAGAAGCCACAGGAGAGCCTGACATTGGTGTGCATGTGTGCATTCGAATATGCGGTAAACTCAGAAAGGTGATTTATGAGGTGAGTTATGATTTATGACCAAACCTGTGGACACACTGAGTTTGTGTGTGAGGTGGTCTCCTGGCTGATACAGAAAATAAATGGACTCTTAAATGCAAATGCTTGTCACTGAATTCTCTAAGCTGAACGCAGCACTTGGTGCTTTTCTCTTTGGCTCCACAGCTCGATAGCATTGACCTCCACTCTCTCTGTGGGCCAGTAATTAGTGAGACTGTTTGGTGCCCTTTGGCTTGATCAGCATTCTCTGGAGGATTTCCACATATTATCTGAGCATGGAAAGAGTGTTAACAGGAGTACCGGGGCTTTGCATTTGAGGCACAGTGAGCGTTGTGCACAATGGACCACCTGGATAAAGAAACGTAAAGCCATTCTTGCACCGGGACAAGCGCGAGCATGTCTGCACTCACTCATTTCACGCACACTCCCTCTCAGACCTTCAATTTTCTCGCCTTTATGTTCGCGTTCTGCGAAACTTGCTCTTAGATGATGTGATGAGTTGCACAATGTGCCGTAGAGAGAAACGCTGTGAGAATTAAAGCCGTCGCCTACACGAGAGATTACAGTGACAGGCCCGACTTCTCTCTCTCTCCCTCTGACTTTTTCCCTCATCTATCTGTTTTTATTCTCCCCATCACTCCCTCGCCTCTCCTTTTCCCAAAATCTGTATGCAACTCCACGATGCTTTATTCGCATGACAGATAACATTGCTCTGTTGCCAAGGCAAAAATGTTACTGACATTGTATTCATCTCTCCATCCTTCTCTTTCTCTCTCTTTTCCTCTACGAGAATTTAGTTTTTCTAATTTGATTTAATTTGCTTTATTGGCATTGAGGTTGCATAGCAATGCCAAAACATCTAAACAAATTAAGTTAACATTAAGCTGATTAAACTTGCTCTCTTTCTCAATTTACGTCAATCGCTGCTTCTATCTCAATCTTAGCATACATTTACCTTACCCCTCTTTCTTTCTTTCTTTCTCTGCGGATGCCTTTCCCAATCAGTTTTTAGGGAGTAGAGTCTGTTAGGCTGACTGATGGCTGGCCCAGACTCTGTGTGGCAGGATTCAGATGCCAGCTTGTGTAACCATCTTAGATGTGGGAATGAAGAAGCACTTTGTTGCCTCAGGGAGGTGGTGGGCAGCAGAGACTGGTGGTGGGGAAGGAAGGGAGGGAGGGAGGGAGGCGGGGATGCTCCGATGATGACCTCCCACCTACCTCATCCAAGTACGATTTACTGAGCTGTGAAATCCTTCGAGGCAGGAGCCAGAGCTCTTTGGTTCTTCATGTCAAGCGCTTCAGCAGGGAGCAGTGTTGGGCTTGCTAGGAAAATTATACCAGACACAACAATCAGATCAGCTCTACTAAGAACTTGATAAACAAGATAAAATGTCTTTGTTACATGAAAAAATTAGGAAAACCCAGCCCTTACTTGCTGACAATGTGTATATTATTTGTATTAGAAATGTTATTGCTTTTTCAACAAGGCAGGAAACACAGCAGCTACCAAGAAGAATGTCATCAGTCTGATAATTACAGGAGGCAGACATTTTTGCCTCATCTCTGGCATGATTACACACATCGAAACAATGATTAGTTACACAAGTAAAATTGGGGCCCTTTGATGGTAATGCTTAACCATCACAATGCAGTGAAGAATGTGTCTTTGACGTGTCCATGTGGGCATTCAATGTGTGATGCGGTTTAGCTGTGCCTGGTGATGTATGTCTACATTGATCCTATGATCTCCCGGCGAACATGCGGGCAAACACGGCACAGATACTCTGACTCACATCTCGTAGCGTGCACGTCATCTAGAGGGCTCTGCTCTGCTCTGTCTTCACTCCCCATTACCCACGCTCCCCTGTTGCCTTATTCACCGATTCGCATTGCACACACACACGAATGACACAGTAGCTCTGTGGGCGAGAGGAAGTGAGCCGTGTCTGACTACTTTCTGCGGACCCATTTTAGAGTCGAGATATGATAGGTGCTGTGAGTAGCGAGTGGCAGGCAGCCAGCGCAGCCGTGACGAGGAGGTGGGAAGGTTTGAGGTTTGGTGGGATGGGGGAGGAAGTGGTAGTGAAAGAGGCAGTATGTCCAGAGTCCCACAGGAAGACCTCTGGGGAGAGAATCATCCTCGACGTGATCAAAAGCAGGTTCAGCACTCTGGTCAAACATTTGACAGTGTGGTAGCTGAGACATGTACCCTCTGTAGCCCTCTAATGTTCAACTACAGTACAATCTTGTGTTCTTCAGTCAGAGAAGTTGTTCATGTCACGACATAAGCAGGCAGTGCTAAAGGACTTTTTAGGTTTGCTTGTTCTTTCTGACATAACAAGAGATCTGGCAGCAGAGGAGGGTCTTGGGTTTTTTTTGCCTGGGTGCTTCTGTTGCACCCGCACGAACATGCTCTCTTGGTTTTTCTGATTCCAGGACACACAGCAGATTGGGGGAGTTCAGGGAAAGCCAACCGAATGTACATTGGTTTTAGAGATATAATTGGAAATATAACAAATATAAAATTAAACAAATACAGGAAGTCTACTGTATGGGTATAGCGTGTTCGTTTCGCCCTGCAGTCCCATTTAAAAGAGTTATTGTTTTGGCACACTCCACTCAGGAGGGAACTGCAGTGTAACAGGCAACCTGAGAAATCATGTCGAAATAATTGCCTCCCTGGAGTTATGTTCCCCATGTCATACTGGTAGTTGTGCCCAGCGTCAGGATGTGACAACACTGACGGGAGAAAGAGTGAGTGTGGCACACCACTGCCCTTCATAGGATGTTTGGGGACTCGCCTCACAGCCTGTCCTGTCCCCAGCAGCTTCACCCTTCCATCAGGGAGAGTTTGACCCAGCCCGGGGCAGCCGGCGTCACCACAGGAAAACGGATGGGGGGGAGGTGTGGAGGATTACCAAAATACCCCCACATCACTGCGGCAACGGCAGAAAACAGCAGCAACAGGCAGCCAGGCCAGAAGTGCTCGAGCACACACACACACACACACACACACACACACACACACACACACACACACACACACACACACACACACACACACACA
>OMLP01001175.1:19214-52513 GCA_900302685.1 Spondyliosoma cantharus
AGCTGGGCTATTCATGGATCAGCAGTTATGGAAGGAAATTTCAAAATACCAACTTGATACACACACACACACACACAAAAACAGACATCTCTACCAGGATGACCCCAGAGGCTGTGAAAAAATGGTGAGAGTGCAACAGAGGCATGATTGATCAATGGAAAAAAAGGACAACTGTATGGCAGAAAACACAGGGACAGAAATTTCTTTAAAAATAATTTAAAAGTGTGGTTACAAGAAATTAGAATTATTCATGACGTTAGGATTGATATAAACCTTTTTGATCTTCTAGCTCGTCAACCTTATGATTGTGCACATAAATTCAGTCAATAGCATTTAGTTTCAGTTGTGTGTGAAGTCATCCCGTTGTGCCTTGTTGGTTTTGATTGAGAGGCTGGAGCTGAGGGTTGCAGCGTGTTGTCCTACCTGGCTGTACAGCCTAATTGTGACAGCATGTTAATGAGACACAAGATTACCCTCGTGCTCTCTGACCCTCTGTGGCGACAGCACTTCCCTAAAGAAGGCCTTGAAACAATCAGGACCTGAACAGATTTCCCCTCTTGCCACTTGCCCCTTGCCCAGTCTGCTTTCTGTTGCTCAGAGCTTTCCTCAGATATATCCAGTACCTCGCTCAATATAGAGGTCCATTTGGTCGGCTGTGCAAACAGACACAACTGTTTTGAACTGCTCTATAAAACGGCTGAGAGTTGTTCACTGTATTTGTCTGTCGTGGGGCAAAAAGAGCTAGCTCCTGAGATTAAAGAGCATGGCGTTTGGACTGAAATGTGATCTCTTGATTATGGCCTCCAGATTCATATCCCACTACAGGCATTGTAATGGGTTGGGGGCAGATGATTTTCTGGAGATGCTGTAATCAGTCTCCCTCTTATGTGAAGTGGTTGGCAAGTTCTTTTCACTTTTAGGTTACTTTTGTGAAAGTGTTCAAATTTTATTTTTCTCCAGCTGAACCAACAGCAACCTTGTTACCCTCACAGTCTTGGCAAGGCTAGATGTGCCTGTGGGTCTTGGCAGCGGCTCTCACAACAATTGTATTTCTAAAAGTATTTCTCGAGGTGGGGAGAAAACGCTTGAATAACCCCTTTTTCAACACAAAGTGGGTAACTTTTTGGACCTGGGTGGTCCCAGCGTCACTGGGCCATAGCACACCATCTGGTGAAAGACCAGCAAAGACACTGAATTTCCAAAAGATATTTACCATGGCTGGTTCAGCCCCAAAATCAGAATGATCTGTTATATGTGCTGCTAACTATTTATGTAGATAGGATTGGTGTGAGTTGCTGAGTTTGGAGATAACAGCTGTAGAGATATCTGTCTTCTCACGGATATAATGGAACGAGATGGCACTTGGCTTGTGGCGCCCAAAGTGGCGAAGCACACAGACGTAACCTTGCATCTACTGGATGACTAGGCGGCCACATCAGATATCTCCCAGACTCTGCAACTCACACCAAAACAATCTAGATGGATAGATAGCACTGTAAGAGGAAGACTGGAGTCCATTTACTCATTGATGTGTTATTATGGATCTCACTGAACTTCTTGCAAGACCTGCCCTACTCCACTGATTGGTGGCTTTCGCTTGACACGTTTACTGCAGTGGTTTATGAGGTATAGTTTCCTCAATAAACAGTACTCTTCGTCCTTCAAGGTCATTCATACCCCGTGGCCGTTTTTCACTGCCAGAGTGTCTCTGGACAGTCTGCAGGGCGGGCTGCACAGACGCTGGTCCACTAATACGCCAAGAGACACTGCAGCTGTGACAGCCAAATGTGTTGGTGGAAACTACAGCTCACAAGCCGCTGCATTAGGTCTCTCATTGGCCATTTGTTTAACTAACCTCAAGAAAAGCATTATATCCAATATGTTATATTAGAGAGAAGGAAGACACCTCTACATCAGGCATCTGCAAGACTCTGCAACTCACACCATAGATAGATAGCACTGTAAGAGGAAAACTGTGTGATATGTATTTTGGGGTGAACTGTCCCTTTTTTTATCTCTGAAGGATTACAGATTTGTAAATTATGATATTGAGGACTTATGTGTAGGAAAATTAGATAGAGGTCGTAAAACAAGGGCAAAAGCAGAGAGCGATGATCATGTCATTTCCTCGGCTTTGCATCAAGTGGTGCTCATCAATCGTGATGAGGTGCTGGGCGTCATCTGCCTCTGACCGACAGGTGGAAGATAGATGTCCCTGAGGTGTTTCACTGTGGCTAGAGTTGAACCATGCTCTGGGGAGATCCATCAGACCTGTACTGCCAGTCACTGTCTTACAGGGAAGACATACTCGGTCCTTTATAGCCCTGGAGCCCTCTGTCCTTTCTAGGTTTCATTGTACAAACTAACGGAAACTTAGTTTAGGGGGCTTTGGTTACATTAACTTCATATTAAAGGTCTTGAAAGAAGTCAAATAATACCCCTGCCATGCGACTGTGGAAAGAGATGTTTTCACAAAATTATTTTTCAAGGGAATTTGTCTTCTGTGAGTTTCAGCTGGGACAGTTTCAAAGGCTTTGTGTCTAGAATCTGTAATATGTGGCAGTAATTCGTGGATTGGTTTAGGTTTGATTTTAATGCACTGTTCTCTCTGGTATGCATTATTCAACAAGCACACTCTCCAAGCCCTTAACCAGGCCATCTGCATTCAGGCTATCTAGCTAACCACAGCCCTGTGTGGAAATAGGGCAGCGCTGTCTGTCTGCTTTCTGCCAGCTAGGCTCATGACCTAAAAGCTGCAAAAGTTCAGCCATGTCATGGCAGGTGGTGTCAGGAGCCTCTGTTTAGTTAAATTTGCAAGTTTGGCTTCATTTTAGGAAGACCGTCTCCCCGGTGTTTCAAGAAACATTGCAATGTATTTGGAATTGGCTGACATGTTCTGTATTTATGAGAGGTTGCCCACAGGATAAATAATTAACCACATCTCGTTTGCAATTATAAGGTAACTTGAAACTGATTTTAAAGCCCTTGACTTTGTTTGAGGGAAGAAACCATTGTGACTTGAGCCAGTACGATATTGTATCACTAGCTTTGCACACTATCATTACGGCAAGCTGTACTGTTTTAAAAAGAAACAGACGTCATGCAGCATGCATTACAATTTGTATCAAAGTAAAGCCATAAAGCCATATATATATATACATACGTTACAGATTCTTTTCTTTCTTTTTTCTTTTTAGCATTTTAACTGGCAACTGGCAAAGAAGACTGCATGTGGTGCCCATCAATCACTGTTTCCCATTTCCATAAAAATGGGCCCCAGCATGTTGGCTCACCACTGGGGAGAAAAGAAAGATTTGCACTAAGCACTTGATAACCGGCTGTCAGATTTGTGTATTCAGCAGCTCAGCACACTTTATTTATGAGAATGGCCTATCATGACCATCTTTACTTTTTTGCTTTTGTTTAGATTCATGGCTTTTCTTGAAGAATTTAATGTGCATACATCTATCAGCGTTAGGCTCAAAGCTGCTCTGTGATGAAAGCACATACTCAGCCTTTTGTCTCCTTTCTCCTTTTTTATGCATTTCAATCTTACTGTTTTTTTTACTCCTGCTTCTTGAATTCAGATACAAAGTGTAAATAAGGAGTCCTTCTCTACCTTAACCCTCCCCTCTCCTTTTCTGTTTACAGGATGGTTCCAAACGGCAGGTGAGGAAGAAAACAGTGTCCTTCAGCTCAATGCCAAGTGACCGCAAGATCAACAGCACAGCTGCTTGCATGGCCTTTATGATGGAGGGCTGTGAAATGAAGAAAGTCCGCTCCAACTCACGCATGTACAACCGCTACTTTCTGCTGGATCCAGACATGCACTGGCTCCGCTGGGAACCATCCAAGAAGGATTCAGAGAAGGCTAAACTGGAGATCAAGGGCATTAAGGAGGTCCGCTTAGGAAAGAAAACTCCAGTTCTGCGCAGCAATGGTCTCTCTGACCAGTTTCCTGATGAATGCGCCTTCTCAATCATCTATGGGGATAACTATGAGTCTTTAGATTTGGTAGCCAGTACAGCAGATGTTGTCAGCACCTGGGTGATGGGCCTGAGGTATCTGGTGTCTTATGGCCGGCACACCGTTGATATGGTGGAACCCAGCCAACCGAGTTTACGAACATCATGGATTGGCTCCGTGTTTGAGCTAGCAGATATGGAAAAGGATGGACACATTGACCTGTTCAGGGCCACTCAGATAATTAAGGGTCTTAACCCCGGAATGAAAGAGTCTAGGATAGAGCTGAAGTTCAAGGAACTCCAGAAAGCTAAAGACCAATACGGCGAGGCAATTAACATGGACACCTTTGTGGAGGCCTACTGTGAGCTCTGCACACGGCCAGAGATTTTCTTCCTACTGATGCAGTTCTCGAGTAACAAGGAGTATCTGGACAGTAAAGATCTGATGCTATTCGTAGAGGTGGAGCAGGGTGTGGAAGGTGTAACGGAGGACATGTGCAGGGATATTGTTCAAAAGTTTGAGCCATCCGCCAAAGGCAGGGAGAAAGGCTACCTCTCCATTGATGGTTTTACACACTACCTCCTCTCCTCCGAATGCCACATCTTTGACCCCCAGCACAAGCGTGTGTGCCAGGATATGAATCAGCCTCTGTCCCACTACTACATCAACTCCTCACATAATGCCTCCCTTCTGGAAGATCATTTCTGGGGTTCATCAGACATCAGCAGCTACATCCGAGCTCTTAGGATGGGCTGTCGCAGCATTGAGGTCATTGTATGGGATGGCCCTGATAATGAACCAGTGGTGTATGTAGGTAGTTCGGTAGCCTCACATCTAGCTTTCTCAAAGGTCCTGGATATTATAAACCAATATGCTTTTGAGAGCTCTGAGTATCCCCTAATTCTCTGCTTAGTGACCCACTGTTGCATCCCCCAGCAGAGGGTCATGGCCCAGCACATGAAAAAGATTCTTGGGGACAAGCTGCACATTGATCCTCCCAACAAGGAGGACAACTACTTGCCCTCCCCTGAGAAACTCAAAGGCAAAATCCTCCTCAAGGGCAAAAGGCTACCACCCAGCTGCACTGACCCTGAAGGGGATGTGACAGATGAGGAGGAAGGTCTGGAAATGTCCCGAAGAGTGGGAGCTGATGAGAAGGACCAGCTAAATGGCTTGGGGTACAAGAGACTCAGACTGTGCAGAGAGCTGTCTGATCTTGTATCTCTCTGCAAGTCAGTTCAGTTTAGGGACTTTGAGATCTCTAAGAGAGACCAGAAATACTGGGAGGTTTGCTCCTTCAATGAGGTAGATGCAAACAGGTTTGCCAATGAGTTCCCAGAAGAATTTGTTTGCTATAACAAACGATTTCTCTCCAGGGTATACCCCACACCCATGAGAATTGATGCCAGCAACATGAACCCCCAGGATTTCTGGAAGTGTGGCTGCCAGATTGTGGCCATGAACTACCAGACGCCAGGCCTGATGATGGACCTCAACCTTGGCTGGTTCAGGCAGAATGGCAACTGCGGGTATGTTTTGCGGCCAGCCATCATGAGGGAGGAGGTGTCCTATTTCAGTGCCAATGCTCGGGACTCCCTGCCGGGGGTGTCTGCTCAGCTTCTTCACATCAAAATCATCAGTGGGCAGAATCTGCCCAAACCTCGTGGCTCCGCTGCTAAGGGCGATGTGGTGGAGCCCTACATATATGTGGAGATCCATGGCATCCCAGCCGACTGTGCTGAGCAAAGAACCAAGACTGTGTCCCAGAATGGTGACAACCCTATATTCGATGAGAGTTTTGAATTCCAGATCAATTTACCAGAACTTTCAGTACTGCGCTTTGTGGTGCTGGATGACGACTACATTGGGGACGAGTTCATTGGCCAATACACCATCCCATTTGAGTGCCTACAGCCAGGCTATAGACATGTCCCCCTACAATCTCTGACAGGAGAGTTCCTACCAAACACGACCCTGTTTGTGCATGTAGCCATCACCAACAGACGAGGTGGAGGAAAGGCACATAAGAGGGGTCTGTCTGTCAGGAAGGGAAGGAAGACTCGGGAGTACACCACCACCAAGACCACAGGGATCAAAGTAGTGGACGAGCTCTTCAGGGCTTCCACTCAGCCCCTCAGGGAGGCCACAGACCTCAGAGAAAATGTGCAGGTAAGAAACTACATACTCATGATATAGAAAATAGTTTTGTTTGAACTTTGGAGTGCCTTTATATTTGGTTGACTGACCTGCTCCATTAAGCTTTTCCCTACATTGGTGCTTATTGCAGATCAATCTTTGATTAGTGTGTTTGCGGTCCAAATCTTTCATTACATTTTTATTTTTATTTTGTGAGGTTAATGGGTTTTCTTGAGACATTCACAGGTCCTGTAGCTCACATATTCTTTTTTAAACAAAGAAAAAAGTACACACTGCTGCCATTTTCAACTTATGCAACAGTACAGAGTAGATAATTGATGCTCCAAATTCAAATGCTCCCTCCTGTAGAAAACTAAGAGTAATTGGAAACAGCTTATTGTATTATGCAATAGCTTTTGTGCCTGTAAAAGTTTTTATGTAAATGAGCTAGGGTAAAGAGACCAGGATCATCAAAGTCATTGCAGACCTTGAATTTGCTGAGCAATTCACATGGTATTGAGAACATTTTAACATAATTTTAAGGTCATTTACAGTAATGACAAAGGACTAAAGAACAGAGTATTCTCTTACTTTCATGGTTATCTGCATATTGAGTTTTATGTAAGGATCTGAAATGGTGTAGATTTTTTTTTTTTTTCCACCAGATCACATTGCATTCATTTTCATTTCTTTCAATAGGCCCAAACTGATCTAAGTGTTTCTGATTGGACTAATTCCACTTGCTGTTGTGGATAGAGGCTTGCCACTAATTGTGCTCTATTAATGTTGTAGAAGAGAGGGGTAATAAAGTGACATTGCTGTACAATTATGAGCTTTATGAATAGTGTAATCATTAATGAGGGACAATTACTGCCCATGGGAAAGGACGGGGTTGCTAGGCACTTAGCATACTACTTCAAAAGTCCTCTAGATGAGCAAATGGAGATTAGTAACCTCAGTGTATAGTTGGCTTGTGACCAGTGGCAGAGACCTCTCGGAGCATATATAATTTGTTTATGATGACTGAAGGGTGTGATACAAAGCTTGTCTCATTTGCTCGGTCTACAAATTACAACAAAGGGCGAGCCAATGAGCCTTTTACATGCCAAGTGCTGTGTTGTTTGGTTGTCAGTTTAGAGTTTCAGGCTCTTGTCTTTACTGACAGCTAACAAAATTAAAATAATCTTGTTGTGCACTTTTGACTGTTGACAGGACTCCATCAACAGTGCTTTGTCTGCCTCGGGCAAATCTGTATTAATAGAATTGTGTTAAGGAGTCGAAAAATACGATGAAAGACAACAACATCGATCCTTTATTTTGTGCTTCTTAAAATGTATTTAAAAGATAATCAAATCACTTAACAAGATTACTCACGTATTTGATGAAATACTTTTCAAACAAACCCTCTTATCAAACAATGCAAAATAAATGATTGGTAGTGCTGTAAATCCTATGTTATCAATACAATGATTATAATCCTCTCTTCCTGCCTTAATCTAATATCTCAAGTAATTTACTTGTGCAAGACCAGGCGATGTTGGAGGGCTGCAGGCTTAACAAAATCAAATATATGATGTTGACATCTTGCAAAATCCACAGGCATGTTCCTCCAGAAGCTAATGTAGCACACTCCTTTTTATGTACTTAACGTCATAAATACCAAAGTCTGTCAGTCTGTAAGCAGTAACCTCAGTCTGATGGCACAGCAAACAAAAGACCAGACCAAGCTGAATAAGCAGGGATGTGATTAGAGATCCTGTGGCATGCTGTCATACATTTTTCAGTTGTGGAAATAGGCATGTTCCAAAAGAGGACCATTCTCCTCCTCGAGACCTCAGCGCTGAGAGAAATATGTATGTGTTCAGGAGGTGAACTTGATTCTGTAAGTTTAGCGGTTGTAACGTTAGTATATTGCAGTCTGAGAGGGATACGAGGAAGATAATTCAAGTAAAATCATTATAATTAGAGTGTGTGAATACTTAAAAAATGTTTCTTCACTAATCAAAGGTATTTTTTGGCCACAATTAAAGTGTTTTAAAATCAATGACAAACGGATATCTCAAGATTTATTCATGATTCAATCCTGATCTTTCCTCCGGTTTGAGTCCCCATGGGAGTATTTCATAATTAAGGTGCTGAATGTGGCTCGCTGAGAAGTCAGCCAGTTACCTCTCTTTTACAATTTAGATGTCAGAATAACTGTCAGGCTAGCCTACTCAGCGCGAGACCTATGAAATATCCGAAATTACGCAGTAAACTCATTATCGATGGTGGAGGCAACCTCAGCTTCATCTAATAAGGCTACGTTGTAAGTAATGTAACAGAGGTAAAAGTCCTTAAATGCTTATAGCTACATTTAACCAACAACTACAGATGATAGTAGAGTAGTCTAATGAAGCTACATTTTAATTTAGGGACAATTTCACTGCATGATGGTAAAAAAATAAATAATCTATCTAGATGGTGGTGAATAAAGTAAATCTGACATAGCCAGGCCATGACACTGAAACCCTGTGAATCAACTTACTTATTCTAAAGGTGGAAATAACAACAAGCTTTTAATAATCTCTCTCATAAATAGCTAAACCTAATAATTCTTCTAATAAATTCAGAACCTGATCTGCCGGCTTACATGAAGGGTGGCGCTGTACGATTGGCTGTGAGTGGTGTCTTTTAACCTGATCAAACAACGCTGTCACCACCACTCCTCCCCAAACCTCAGTCCTCAGGTTTGAAATGTAAATTCTTCCTTTTGAAAGGAAGAGATAAAAGTTGATGAAATAAATAAAAAAAAAGGTGAATAATAAATGGGGGTCTTTCTTGATTTAGTCCTTTGCCTTTTAAATGTTAAATATGGATAGTTGTGAAAGCTTTGTAGAGGCCAGCTGTGTGCAGCCTGGCGCCTTGGATCTGGCCGGAGCTGGAGGGCAGAAGTAGGGCCTGTAGCCAACAACCCATAAGGCGACAACCGGGCCAGTTCTGGAAGCTTCACTACCCCTGAATCGAAGCCAAGATTGGACATTAACATGAAAAATAACTATCTTTTCTACCACTAAAACCCCAGATATCGTTGCATACAACCATAGCCATGAAAGCAGTGAACGCCCACACACATACACTTTAAATGTTGCCGTCAAAAGGGTTATTTCACCTCGCAAAGCTCTTTTAAGACTCCCTTTTTATCCTCGAACAGCTAAGCTTCTAGGTGGTCTGCTTTGAATAATAACAAAAAGATGAGCAAGCTGGACTATTAAACAGGCCGAGGGACATCTATAAACACTGACCAGTCGGCAGATACATGGCAACCTATCTGCCATGTATCTGCCATATGTAGATCTAGGCAGCAAATCAATTATTTATTTTAAAAGTCTTGAATGAAGTCCTTTGAGTGCTGCTGCCCATGAACCTTATAAAGTGTTGATGGAGCCGGAGGAGGCTGGTGTTTCTTTATATTTGCTGAAAAGTGTGTGTGTGTGTGTGTGTGTGTGTGTGTGTGTGTCTTCATGGGCACATTCACAACCACTCTGTACTGTGAGCCAGAAAAAAGAGGGGCGAGATATACAGATAGAAGCCGAGCGAGCGAGTGAGTGAGAGGAGCAAAAAGAAACAAAAGCGGTGTTGTAACCGGACACAGAGCTCTCATTTGGGGAATGTAGGAAGGGGAGTGAAGAAGGGGGAGCGAGTAATTAAAAACACAAGCCTCTCGTTGGTATTCTCGAACACCACGGTGTGGCTTTTATTGCACAATTATCGAAAAATATTCACGCATGCGGTCCCTCGCACACATGCGCGTGGAATTATGCAAAGCGCAATGAATGCTAATAACGTCGGCTCAGACATAAACACATGCGGCCCCACATGCTCAGAGTTCACACACAGATTCACACACTGGTTTGTTAATCCGGAGCCCCATAGCTGTCCCACTTCCACCATTGTGTTTCTTTGGCGCTGTGTTCAGCCGCTCAAGAGGTGTTAACTGTGGCTGAGGCTCCGCATACAGATTCAGATACCGGCTTTGTCCCCTGGCCACCCTCTCTCAGTCTACAGGAAGGTCGGGCCCCGCAGTGACAGCGCATCCTCTGGGGTAGGGGGGCGGTGGGGTGGATTTTTCTGCAGGCCTGGAGGTCCAGCCCAGGGAGACAGCTGGTTCCCACACTGCAGAGTGCGGAGTATGTGGTCGGACTCCAAAGTACCAACGCTGGCTTGTTCTCTATAAATTGTTTTTCCCCGGCATCTCTTATTTTCTCACCTGGCCTGTGTTCCCTCACTGCTTCTCATCATCGCCCTGACTCTTTGCAGACTTGGTCCGTCGTGCCTCAGCTCGGATAGCTCTTTTTCACTGTCCCCGTCTCATTTCTCACCTCCCACTTTCACGCTCTCTTTTTAATGAAGCTAACTGATGTTGTGCTGTGTGAGAAAGAGTGGGCCTGATTTGGTTTGCTTGAATCCCCATGATGGCAGAAGAATGAAACGCGCTGAGAGGAAGTTGTTTGGTTGCTGGGGCTGCAAAGCTTCTGAGCACAGCCATGCAGAAACTGTGGCGTCGGTAGACTGGAAAGCAGGCCGGCCCGAGATTGATGATGAGTGAGCGAAACGGAGAGAAAGTGAGGTTGGCGGCGTATCCTGAATTCATTTTAATTTAGTGTCTTAAGGCTGACAAGCTGCAGTTGAACACGGTGCTGCCACGAATGACAGCGAAGTCAAGATGACGAGTGGTGTTTGCGACGTAGACGGGTTTGTGGGGAGGAAAACATGACTGTGAGCTCACAAAACACACAAATGTGATTTTTATTTGGCATAAACTGAAGGTGTGAGGGACATGTTCTTCTCGCAGTGCTCGCAGATTTTGTCCTTTTCTTTAATAACATTACATGACATTAATTTGGCAGATGCTTTTGTCCTAAGTGACACACACATAGGGAGAAATTTAGAGCTCACCGTTCTGCTCAAGGGCACAACAACATGGGGAGAGGAGGAGTTCAGGAGTTTCGAATCACTTTGTAACTGATGGCCGGCCCGCTCCACTAACTGAGCCACAGATGGAAAATAAGATTTGCTGTCATTCCCAGATTAAATAAACAGGACATGTTGAGATGGAGATGTCTTTATTTATCCAGCAGAAAGCTAGAATGTCCAGTTGCTCATGTGGAAACAGGAATATGAGGAGAAGAATGCTCTTTTATTGACCGAGGATTTGATTGTTTTAAGATGGATACTCGGAGAGAGTGAAGAAATACAGAGATGTGTGTGGAAACACTAACGGAGAAAATGTGAGAAAAAATAAGAAATTAAGGAAGGGAGCGATGAGTAACTGAATGTTCTTAGCGCTCTCAGGATGTGGTCAGAAGTTTGGCTCCGGAGTCTCTGGGCTGCTGAATGAGCAGACTGACATTATGGGAAACCGATAATTTTACTGTCACCAAGACAAACGCTCGGCTGCTATCTTATCTTGTTTCTGAGGGAGTATCACGATCCCTCTCATTAAAGCGCCTCGCTCAAGGTCGTCTGCAGAAAAGAGCGTTCGCAATATTTGCCATTCCATCAGGGCCACAGTCACTTCATTTGCCAAGAACAATAACTCAACAGGAATTTGCCTTAGTTGGTTGCGTTTGATAGCTGCTTTGGTCACTTTCACTGAAACAGAAACATATTGTTTTGGCAGCTACACAGCACAAGGGCAAAGAGACGGGGATGAGACACCGCGCAGACAGGGCTGGGTCGGAACAGATTACGTCATAATCAGATGACAAAAAATAAGTAACTGTAATCACCCGTGATTTGATAAAAATGTACAATTGGATTACTCGATGGCATTTTTTGATTACACCTTTTAAAACATGCCAATTTTAAAATGATGACTTTTGTTTTGTCGCTCTTTTACCTCATGTGAGGGCGTCTGACACGATGAGTTTCTCTAGATGACTGCTTCAGTCTGTGGCGGACCTGGCGGGAGAAAAAAGAATCCTGTGAAGTCAAGAAGGAAGGTTGAAGCAGCAGTAGTCCCTCATAAACAGCCTTTTGCCTCCTGGCAGCATTGCCATTAGTTAAAACTTCAAAAATGTGCATCACAAGAGCATCTACTAACATCCAGCACACCTTATCCAGGCCAAAAATAAAGCTGCTGTCATCAGCAAAGACCTCAACTTAAAATCTGAAGGAACACATACACAAAAAGCAACAGCATCCCACATATTGTCGAATACAGAACAGTACAGCTGCGGTTTGTGTCGCCACTGTTTTTCTAAGGGTAATCTGATTTGACCAGCCGTACATTTTGTGAGATTTTTAAAGACAAAAAAGAAGTCGTCCTTCATTTTCCATGATTTTAAAGTAATCTTAAAGTATTTAGATTAGATTACATTATTTGTATTCCTATGGACTATGCTAAAGAAATACAATGATTGCCAATGTATTCTGTGAACACAAAATATATGGCAAAGTAACCTGACATATCTCTGTATTGAGAATATTTAAAGGTCCAATATTATGCTCATTTTTAGGCTCATGCTTTGTAAAGACTTTCTATAGATACCTTAAGCGTCTATATACTGCCATGGTACCCAAATTGTTGTACTTCATCTTGGTTTTTTTTGTGTCTTTTTCCCAGAATGCCATGGTGTCCTTCAAGGAGCTCTGTGGCCTGACGCCGGCGGCCAACATGAAGCAGTGTATCCTGACCGTTTCAACCTGGCTGATGAACAGTGAGCGGTCGCTAAGAGTAACAGTGGACCTGAGCGAGACTTACCCCACCATGGAAGCTCAGGGTCCCGTGCCTGAGCTGCTGCGCAAAGTGCTCAACGCCTACGACATGGTACATAACCTGCACACACACAAAATCCTTTTTGTTTTTGGTTAAAAACAACTTTTTGAGCGGTTAGATGGTCAAGCTGCAGTTACTCATTGTGTAATTTCACATGTCCATCTCCACCCTGCCTCCTCTCTTACAAGAACACTGCATTTTTCACCACTTGACATTGGCACGGCCCAAAAGGGCGTTGGAGTACTGTAATTAGTTAGCACCCGCTGTTTTCCTCTCTCATCCTGTGAGGCCTGGCGGGAGCTGGTGAAGTGGGTCACGAGTGAAGAACAAGGTTGTTTTGCGTCCACGCTGCTCCGGCATCCGACACCTACAGGCGTGCGCGGTGAAATCAGCAGCAACGCAACGGGCGGATCCAAATAGAATCTGCTCCGGCTTTTATGAGGGTTCGCAACAGGCTAGAGGCTTGGCACTGTCAGAACAACTGTCACGCTCCAGTCCACAGAAGAAGTTTTATGGGGACAAGCAGGAAACGGGCTTCAGAAATCATATTTTAGGGGTTTTAGAGAACAGAAGATGCAGATTCAAGCCTTTAACAACAACATTCAAAAGGGGAATTAGAAAAAAACATGCTGCTACAAGTGTATTCTTTCACGCTAAATTATGTTACTTCAAGCCATAACCACATAACGAGGGGCCGATTGCTTTCGCCCGTCTGTTATTTGCACATCACATATTAAATCTCCTTTAAGTTTATTCTTAATGTATATGCACATTAACCTATGGCCTGGCTCTGAAGCTCGGGCCTGGTCAGCTGAGTGTTTGTGTTTGCTTCCCACAGATTGGGCTGTTGGTACTCTCCCCGCTCAAAAACAGAGGCCCCAGTGTATGTCTATGTGCGTGTGTAAATGCATGTGACTTCACAGGAGCACGGCTGCCAACAGCAGGCCATTTACTGTAGCATATCAGTGTGCAGTGCATGTCCTCAGTCACCCTCATGTGGGCGGCAGCCAGTCAGCGTTGTGACCCTGAGCTGAACAATGCGTCAGCACACTGGAGCTCTGTTCCCAGAGGTCAGGCCAGCCAGGCTCGCACACACACGCGCACACATATACCGGTGCATTTATACACTGTATATAGCACTATGATGTGTTTACGGTGAGGCAAAAATAGCGCTGACAGAAAACAAGCAATAGTCGGCTTCCTCCATCAAAGGCTGATGTCAGGTCGGTGAGATTTCGAGCTAGGATGTGACTCTCACCATTTCGTGCACCCAACGCCCAATCAGGCACACAGGAAGACATCCGCCACAGTGAGCAGGCAGAGATGCCGTTTTCAAATCAGATTGCGGAATCTTAATTATCGCTATCGGAAATATTTGCTCTCCATCTTACTTTCGCTATTGTAGTGACCCTACCCTGCTTATACAGCTCACAGCACACCCAGTCGTTCTCTGGGGGTTGCAGAAATTCTCAGAAATGCAGGTTCATCAAATACTTAATGTATCAGACATCAAGGATCCTGTATATTTAAATTAGCTCCGGTGAAACCATCCCCTGAATGAAGGGACTGTCCACGGTGAACTCATTGTACAAAATTGTCTGCACCCGAAGCCGTATAAGAATAACAGAACAAGGAAAGGCATGCACACTTTCAGACACGCATGCACATTGTATAAGTGTCCACTTCCTGTCTCCCTGCTAACAGGAGTGTGAAACTTCATTAGCTTCCTCCTCGGTGCTGCAGGCCTGGTCCAGCTGGTCCTCCTCAGCCTGTGGGATGATGTTTAGGGCTCAGACTACACAGTGTTGTGTTGGTGAAAATAAAGAAGTGTCCTTTTTGTAGCAATAGTCAGAATCTGCTATATATGCCAAGTATTTTGACACAAATAAGGGATCATTTTGTCAATAAAACATCAGATAACACTGAGAAAGGCTCATCACAATATCCTGGAGCACAATTACGTGTCTAGTTTTGTTCGGTCCAAAACCCAGAATTATTAAATCCATTGTAATGTAGGAGTAGATTCTCAAATGAAAACTTAAAACCCACATTTTTTATGCTTGAACAATCACGCGATTATCAAAATAGTTGGAGACTCATTTTGTTTTGACCGATCTAATGAATAATTACTTCCTCTCTGAGCACAGTTTATACATTGCGGTGAGATTACACGGCGGAAAAGGAAAAAGACATTCAGTCGAGACACGTTTTTGAAACACATCTTAAGGGCCTGCTTTGCTTTTTTTTGCAAGCCTGTAGAGTTCAATCCTGCACTTATGTGGCTGTAATACTAAACAGACGAAGCAGACACCGCTTTCAATTGAGCTTTTTCTCATAAAATGTATCTATCTTTTCTCTTGTACTTGCATACAAGGCAAAACCAATCTGAACTGTCTTGTTTACACGCCCAATTAATTGGGAAGAATCTGCTTCCTCTGATTATGATCTTTCCCCAATTAAAATAATCAGATAAATATGTTTACATGACAGCTATGTTGCCTCAATTGGGTTAAGACTCAATTGTCAGTGTGTCTGTAAACATAACAGCTAAGTGCTGAAAAAGTGAGCCCTGGGTATTGTGGGGATTAAATCAGTAAAGCTAAGCATTGTGCTAAGATAGACACCTCGGCATCAGCATTTTAAAGGAAGTGTTTCCTTCCTGCAGTTTATCAGTATGATGCTGAGATATGATTCAAATTAACTACATGTCTTTCTTCGTCTTCTAGATGATCCAGACCAGCAGAACACTGATCGAGTCAGCTGACGTCGTCTACTCCAAGCTCACACAAGCACAACGGGCAGGTACGCACGTAGTCCTCAGATGCAACTGTCCCTGTTCGTCCTCTTCATTTTCTAGTAGGATGCATTTTGACTTATTTCCACATTTGAGTACTAGCAAGAAAAAAATCATCTAACAACCAAGTGAAAATCCTGTCAGGTGTTCAGGGTAGCAGCACATCTTGAATTCTTCATCCTAGTGATTGGCTTGTTCCTCTGAAAAGCTTATGGGGGCACTCTCTAACATCACTCTTATAGCTGCTGGTTGCCACTCCGCCTGTAACATTAGGTTGAGTGATGTCTCGCTGAAAACATTGAAGGCTATTGAGCGCAGATCTGTCTTTTCTGCTGTATGGAGCTGTGCAGAATTTTCATAGTTGCATCACTGCATCCTGTCCAAAAGACTTTTAATACTGAACAGGGTAATTTCACTTTCATATTTATTATATAATAAGAAAGTGTTATTACATTACTTTTTTCAGTAACGAGTAGTGTCAGGCATTACTGTTCTGAATGTAGTAATCACATTACAGTTCGCCAAGCTCGGAACAGCGATTGGTTGGGTTAGTCGCCACCCACAAGGGGAGATGGGATAACAATGGCAGCATCAACAACATGAGCAGAACATGCCTGAAGACCCCCCGCTGCGTAAAGCCACTTTTGACGGTTGGAGATACAAACATTACTTTGAATATGTTGAATATTGTTGATTGTAAGGTGCATACTTTGCCCGTGTTGGAAACTTCTCTCCACTGCTCCGCTGCTAACACTACCTCAAACTTAACGAAGCATCTACAGAGACAGCACTCACACACACAAAGCTGTGTGAATGTAATGAGTAATGTAACTAGTAATGTAACTAATTACTTTCTTCAGGGAGCAATCATGTAATGTAAGGCACTACTATTTTTGAGAGTAATGTGTAATATATTACTTTTTTGAGTAACGAGCCCCAACACTGATAATAAGACAGTGAATGCTATGTACGGTGAACAAATGCTGATGTCCAATTGTAAAGGTCGTGCCCATCCCAGTTTTCTACACTGCAGAACATGTTGATCATATCTGGTTGGTTTTGGTTGTCGGCACCATGAAAGAGGCAGATTGAGGTAGATCTCTCTGCTGCTGTGAGGAAAATGACTCATGATTCAAGGACTGGAAGTCGGAGACGGATGAAAATAACTGACTTACTGGCATATTTCTTTAATTTCTTCAAGAGAAACGAGACCATAATGCACAAAGCATCAAAAATTCAGCTGAGGTGAAAGTATTTTCTGCTCTTCTGCTTTCTGTCCGGATGAGATGATTCATCTGTAGCCTTGGAAAATGTTATGTGTCCCGTTTCCCTGCCTGATAGAATGAGCGTAGTTTCTCTGCAGCTACACAGCATTTCCATCAACATCAACAGCGGTCGCTGCTGTCAATAGAACAGGCCATCATCAGTGAGTCACCGCCAAATAGTTTCATGTCGGTGGGCAGGTGAAAACAATCAGCCAGCCACGCGGACAAACGGGCCACGGAAAAAAGAGGACAGGCGCCATGAACATCATTTTCGAGGAGGAGAGAAATAAAGAGTGTGGAGTGGGAGGGGGAGGGACAGTTAAACAGAGAGAAAAGGAGAGAACTGAAGAAGCATTTCATCAGCACGGCATTTTTAAAAATGGGTGCTCGATGTAAGAGGTCCAGCCTTTTAGGGTAGAGCATAAAATTGACCATAATAAGATCATTAGGAGAGGAATAGCTTAAAATCAAGAAAACCAATGGCTTGTCTTCTCCGGCCTCTTTCACACTCAGCGCTAATTGTTCCTCATTTGCCTTTGCTTCTCCACTCCGCAGCAGTGCCTCTGCAGAAGAGCTCCTCAAATAGGAGGAGCACATAATGTTGTTTCAATAGTTGACATCTTCATTTTGCACGTTTTTATCTCACGCTCTAATGCTGAAGAATCTCCTGGTTGTCAGATGAAGCCATTCGTTGACTAGTTGTCAACGTTTATGATGTTAATTGAATTATTAAATTGATTATTTTTGAGGGCACGGTGAAGGGAGCCGCATCTTAACAACAACGCAGACAGCAAAAGCTGCAACGGGACTATTCTAAAAGTGTCTGAACAACCAGCAGGGAGAATAAACATTGTGTTCATTATTTCAACACAGTATTACATCACACAAGTCTTGTTATTAAAACCAGGGGAATAAATCAGTCCTGGCTGTGCAGAGCTCTCGTGCTAGCAGCATAAACACCAACTCTCCCCCAGGTTAGCTGCATTTCTGAGATTAACTAGCTAACGGCAGTGTAGCTACCTGATCCATACATCCTGCCCGATCACTACTCTGCCACAGAGATAAGAGGAAACCTAAATGGCTCACTCCTTCACCTCTTTGCAACCATCCCCTTGATATTTTCATCCCAGCCCAAGCGCCGACGCACAGCTCCTGAAATGGAATGTGACGGTTTTCATTCCTGGGACTAAAGGACAGATGAAAACCTTGTAGACTAAGACTCTCATCTGTTAAGTCGACTATTAGGGAGCTGCTGTACTAAAGATTGAATGAAACAAACGTTAACGATACAGATTCAGGACTGTTCTCAGGCTGATGTAAACAGCTGTAAGATGATTTAAGTTAAGCTGTAAGTTATTCGTAGTTTGTGTGTTGTTGTTGTTGTGTGTTTTGTGTATCATAAAGCCAGTGTAGACAGGGAAGGCTTAGTCACTGGCACATGCCAACCCAATATCCTGAGGCCGATAAGCCAATTTAAGCCTGCCATGCCCAGCTTTACTCCCGGGTGTCACACAGAGGCAGGCATATGCCTCATTCCCCACACCACGACAAGCCAAGCTGATATTCGTATGGCGCAATTACCCAGGGATGTAGGTTCAACACAAGGGCTTCAATCACAGAGCTGTCCCCTGGCTCCGAGGTTCCCCAGCCCCGAGCTGGAAGCATCTTCAAAGGCGATGACTGGGGAGTTAAGCAGAGCCTAAACCCCACACAGCCGCAGACACACTCACAGCAGCGTTAGTATCTGGATACCAGAGATTGATACTCGGCTTACTGCTGCTGTCAGGTGAAAACCTTGTACTTCCAATCTGTCAAATTTTCGGGAGGTACGGTGAGAAAAATTGCTTTGTTTCACGCCTCGCAAGCACGCTCGTTGAAAGTGGTTAATTGTTAAAAGCCCCTCAAAAGCCCTGGGGTTGAAGCGTTTTCTCAAGTAGCATGTAATCTTCACAATCCAGTTGAGTCGAGAACATGGAGATTCCTGAATTTGGAGTTACAAGGTTTTCACATAAGTGCAGCATTACGTAAGAATGATACAATGAGACGGAGGGTTGGAGCGACAGCCCTGCGAGGCCTCAGCTGCATGCCAAACATAGCACTTTCCCTATCGCCCCCTCTCCTCTGCCCCCGGCACTAAAACACATGCCTCAGTCCAAACCCCCACCATTCTTAAATGCACATAGCTGCTGTGTGTTCATTCATGCTTCCAGATATTTCGTCACAGTTGTGGAAGTTTTCATTGCGATAAGTGAGGCAAAAACAAAAAAATCATGTACAAATTGAACATTTTTTTTTTTTAACGACATAATGTGGCCTCCAAGGAATCAACGGCCCAGATTCTGTTTACCAAATCCAATTACTTTATTATATATGCTTAAGAAAAGTTATATGATGTAACCTATTGCCTCGATTCAAAATTGGGAGACAGCCATTTTAAACTTTAAATGTAATTTAACCTCGTTTGCCTCAGGGGATGAAAACATAACATTGGCTCAGAAAACAGAACTGACAGTCTAACAGCAGTATTTCATTAAATGATTGAACAGTTTCTTCTCAAAATTGTTAATAATGCTTTTCTTGCTGCTGATGTATAACAGTTCCATTTATGCCTGCAAGCACAAAGAGGCAAATATACAGTAAATTAGCTTCGATGTTAATTAAAAGCATTTCAAGATAGGAAAAATGCTTGATGTGGAAATTAAGGTGAAATATACCCGCTCTGTGAGTCAACAGTTTTAGATCTGCTGTAATAATCTCCCCCCTGCGTTAAATTATGTAATGAATTTACAATATAAATGCAGAGCTCTTTGTCCTCTCCATCTGCATCCTGACTCATCGGGTCTCTGTTGTCTGTATATCTGGTGCTGCTTTTGATTTTTGCATGTATGCAGAATTCTTTCAAGTGTGGTTTTGGTGCAAAATCTAAATGTACGTACATCTTGATACTGACATTATTAATTTAACAAAAGAGAATTAGATTGACTGGTGCAGTGTCTGCTCAAAATATGCTGTTGGGCTCAGATTATCAGGTAATGTGAGGGGTTTACAGATCCAATCTTCATCCTCCTGAAGTGCTCAGAGACTCATTAGGGCCGCCCGATAATATCAGACATGTGTGGTATTAATAATTTACCATCTGGACCACAACAATCAACAAGAGAGACGTCTGTAAAGATTTAGCCCCTTAGGCTAACCTTACCTAGCATACTACTGTTAGAATAGAAAACCCAGGTTTACCACGTCTCCCCGATCATCCAGACTTAACCATCTGTTTATTTTTTGTTTTTTGTTTTTTTTCCTCACTGCTACTTGTTACTACAGCAAGTTGTTGCACCACACCAATCTCCATTTTGTTTATGTCTGCTTCCCCATGAGATCACGTGAGAGGAATCGCGTGTGAGCCCAGCTTCGGTCTGCTTAGCCATGAAGCCGGAGCGCTAAAGCGACGCCACTGTTGCTACACAGAGAGATGTTCACTGTTTATTCAAAATGCATTAATGTTGAAAGTGTTGCAACAAATTCAACACAGCACTTCATTGGGTGGATGAACAGTTTGTGAAATATGTGCGGATAAGACAGACAGAGAGAGATTCCTTCCTTTATGGTTAGATTGTGTTGTGTCATCCTTTCCCTGTGAAACTGTATTAATAGTTGAATTTACATAATCCTAACAGTAAACCTAACCCTTTATGACACTGAATATGTAGCTAATAGAACGACTGAGAGGGTTGGGCGAAGCTACATCAATCTGATTTTACAATGAAATGATGTAATGAAATGCTACCTAAAGGCTCACCGGTCTCCTTGTGCAAATGATACACAACACAACCCATCTTCCTAAATGGGCTTTATCCCTCTTTCAATCATCCTTGTCTTGTTTAGCCTGTGTCGCATTTATTATAAGCATTTCTAATCCTCTAGAGCAGGAAAAAACATGGAAAACACTGGGATGAAATAATGACTCCCCAGCACAATGCTGCATATCTCTGATGGCTGCGAAAGCATGAATTTACCACTTTTGATAGACTGTCAAGCCCTGAATGCACCCTTCAAAAAGCCATCTCTCTCATAAGCCATATGATTACAGCAGACTGACGATGACAATAGCAACAGCCCCAAACACGGACAGAGAATCGGAGAGCGGAAGCACACGAGGAGCGAGATGGTGGATTTGCATGGAATTGAGGGTTCTGTCCATATGATCGATCCCGAAGCCAAAGGTATAATTTTTGCGTAATGGCTGTGTGAGAAGCAGCAAAGGGTGTTATTAGAGGCCGGGCTGACAGCGTTGGAGAGGGAACATGGGATTGGAGTGGTGTGTGTGCGAGTGTGAGTGTGCTGCCTCTAAGCTTAATTTAAGGCCTTGGATTGGACCCGACACTTCTGCACCGGCCAGTCAAAGTGTGCTCTACTCATCAGCTAAACGCTGTTGTGACAAGGCCATAATGACGATGACGAGCAGGCTGCCATCTGAAATGAAGGGAACCTGAACTAACCTCTTACCTCCTCACCTGCCTTTCGTCTTAAATTTAAGCTACGTGGAATGAGTGGCACCTCGGCAGACTCATCACTTATAGAGCAGGAGATTTTTGGGTTGCTGCAGCTCTTACTTTACAGCAGCCCCTCCTCCCTTTTTTCCTCTCTCCTTCCTGTGTTCAGTTTATGCCCCGTCATCATTGCAGCTAATCAGTTTAATTTGGGAAGTGGAGCTGACGTGTTGATGAGGATGGAGAGGTGCTAGATGATCCCCCCCCTGGGCACTATTGATGGCTAGCCATCACATACGCCGCTAATGGGGGATCGGATAGACAGCTGGGACGCACACTCCGGCACCTCCAGATGCTACCGCTGTGTATTTGTGTCTGTGCGTACACTCTTTACACTGGCCGTATGCATATCTAATATGCATGGAGAGGATAACTCCCACTCCTCCTAACTCGCCTTTGCTCCACTAGTTTCTATAAGGGGCTTTCTCAAGTAAGGATTTTCTTTCAGCAGTTTTTCTGAACATTTTAAACACATTCAGCTCAATGCGTTTCAGCAAGTATGGTGGCTGTTTGAAAATGGCGATCATTTTGTTTACGTTCAGCAACTACAGTTAAACGCTTGAGCTAGTTTCGGACAGTTTGTCAAACAATACAAACACAGCTAAGCAAATACGCTAACGCCACACGTAGTCGGAAAGATTAGATTCTCGTGACTCCATCCATGCGAATCATTTCAGTGCAGTCAGCAACCAACAATCAACAAACCAGCATGTACAAAGTTTTCCCGACTCACCAATAAAGTGTCTGGGTGTGTCAGTAGTGCATCAGACTCTACAATATCTGTCTTCTCTCATTCCCAAATGTCCACTAGATCCATTTCAGTAACGTGTATAGTCCAAAACACGGTGTTCCATGACTAAATGGTGACAAAATGGCAAAAAGAGAAAGAAAAGCTGCACGTTCAGATGCTTTTTAATGCTTTTATCTGTAAAAACTCCTCATTTCAGAGCTCCTCATAAACTCATTGTGGGAAAAGATCCCTTAAAAAGCCTTTAAAGATATATAGATAGATAGATTTTTTAGAGAGAAACATATGAATAATACAAATTAACTAGATCAACATGAAACTTCCTCAATTTAACTTTTACAACAAGACAATCATATTCTGTATAATAAGTTGTCTGATATTTTATGTTCAAATGAGCGATTCATTATCACATTAAATATGTGCATAAATATGCATAAATCTCCGGAACAGAAAAGCGAGCTTTAAGTCCAACAATGCAAAAATGCAAGTAACAAAATGGCAGGCAACAAAAAAGACAAGCAGAATCAATAAAACTGAACAGTCATAGGCTGAACTAATGACTGGATACAAACCAAACTGATGACGGGATGAGGAGCAGGTGGAGAGAGGCGGAGAAGCACAGGTGAGAAGACTGAGTGGAAGAAATGAGGGAAACCAGGGAGAGCAGTGAAGGAGCTGACAAGCAGTGCGAATGAGGCTGATGTGAGACAGGCGTGGAGGGAAAATCAGGCTGGGGGAGGAGCACAGGAACACGGGATGGAAGCAGAACACTCGGAGCACAGGTGAGCAGGAAGTGGAAAGACACAAGACATACAGAACGTATGATCAGACGACTTAGAATGTAAAGGATTATGTTGACTATCGGCTGCGTACCCACACAGGAGCTTGCAGATACTGTGTGTGATCACACCTGCACAGTGTTCTGTTATGTCTACAAACCCCATCTACCAAAAAAGATGAAAGAGTTGAAGCTCGTCCCACAAGAGAACGAACATCAGAGTGAGATGTCAGTCAGCTCGGTGCGTGCCCACACAGTCCAGAGAAAAGCACTCTGTGATCGTGCACCGCAGCTACCTTAAATTGCTGCTGAGAGTACATTGTGGACGGCTTCTCTGAGAGACAGGGAGCTGTAGAGTGAGTAATAGATGCTAGTAGAACAGTGGCTACCTTTAACCAGAACCTGGAACAGGTGCAAGCTCACTGTGTGAGTCCAGAAAACTGCAGCGCTCCTGCAAGCTTGATTATGCTTATTTATTGATGTTTTCCATCCGTGCACAGACTCCGACTGACCACCTCAGATGTGCTCGTATGGTTTGAGGCCGATCCATGTGGATTCCATTACCATGAAAATCCAAGGGATAGAGACATCTCCCTCCCTTTGTCTTCCTTGGCTTTGTACAGTCATTGTTTCCCTGGAAAATCCCATTTTTCTGTTTGCAGGGATGATATTCCGCCTCTCTGCAGTGTGTATGACTCAAGATAAATTATTGAAAGGCTGATCAGACTGTATGTAGCAGCTCCATCCCACCCTCTTTTCCCCCCATCTTCGTTTTTTCATCATTTCTTTTCATCAGACTCTGTTTGGAGATTCTGTTTGATTTTATTATTTACTTACCTTTTCTCTCTCAGGCTGAAGCTGTCTATTTTGTGTGCATGTGTATTCGGTGTGTAAGAGGGGGCTGCTGCAGAACTCATTACAAAGGCGAAAAAAAATAAAACCCTCTCTGCTCTATGCAGACACTGTACGCCTTTACTGAGGTGTGTGTGTGTGTGTGTACGAGTGTGTCTAGTCAGAAAAGACATGTTGTTGTCCCTGTCTGTCTGAGCACTCATACTCTCTGTCTTTCTGTTTCCACACGAGAAGCAAAGCATGCGCTCCTGTCGCTCCTGAGTGCACCATGGGGCCCACTTTTTGTTTATTAACTCACATTTCTCAGAGTTTAGGAGACAGCAACTGTGCGACTGTTGGGGGGGAGGAAATGCTTAATAATTGGGAAATTAAATGCTTGAAGAGGCTGTATTGCGACAAGACGCCTCCAGCTAATTCCATCTCGCATTCAGCTCTCTGCCTGCCTCGCTGCCCAAGTCTTGTGATCGCCGAGCTTGGCTCAGCTCTGCACCAGCAGCGGCCCATTAACTACACCAGATTACAAGATCAAATCAGCCCTAAACCCTGTTAACACAACTTTCAGGCTCCGAAACAGATATTCCGCAATGGCTGTACATCACCAATTATACGGAAATTAAAGACAGCAGGGGTCCTTTTTAGCAGGGTCTGATGTCCACTGAGGCCACATGTAGTGTTTTCTTTTTTTACATCTGTTTTCAATCTGTTGGAGATTATTTTAGGAAAAATGTTGAACATACAGTGACGTCAGGTTGCAGGATTACATTTGGCGCCGCGGGTCGGGATGTGTTTTAATGTAGTTCAGAAAATATGAGCAAAGTGAATCGAACCTAAAGTAAAGTATTTTGAACAGGAGTTAGACTTGAGGGATTTGTTTAGAAAAGATGAGTATACTGTACATGTTTGTAGGCACTTGAACATTTTAGCCCATGAGTGAGCATCAGGATACTCTAAGAACAACAACATAATGGTTTTGTGTAGTCCCAGACAATGTAGTCGCACGACTATGGGGCGAGCATGTCACTCTTTTACCATACAAATTGAATCTGACATATTATTGTTCAATATTTTAAAAGCTCTCTTTCAAACATGTTATATCTGCCCTTTGGGAAATGTCATTCAGGATGGAGTCAGGAGTTATTTTTCTAAAAAGAAGCGAGAGTCTGCCACCGGGCTGAGCTAATTCTACGGCTCTTCAACGAAAATCGATTTAATTAAAGACTTCTCTCGAGGTGCCGTATCTGTCAACTAGTTTTTGGTAAAAGAGCTGAGGACTCAAGAATGAATGACTCGCGAGATAGGGCTTTTGTGATTTATTGCGTCTTATGTTTCGTCAATGTCTCTGTGGCGAATCAAATGTGGAGTGGCGTAAGGTCAGCTGTCGGGGACAGACTGACAAGCAGGCTGAGACATACAGCATTAGGAGGAGTTTGTTCTTAAAGCCCAGAGGATTAGTAATGGTCTGCCAGGGCTAAATGAAGCTACTGATAGACCAATTAAAGGTTAGCTTGCATTGCACTACCTCAATTTTAGCCCCATTAGCAATGCAGCACATTGTATGGTGAGCTGCTGTTGTGGCCATTAAGGTGCTCATAAGGAGCTGACTGGATGCCTTTTGTTCTGCAGACCATGTGGTTTACGACTTTTAGAAATTACATTTTTGTATTGCAATTGTGTTTTTAGCTTTACTAAATAGACTTTATATTGTGTATTATATATTTGAATCACATGTGTTTTTGATTTGATTTTTATTTGACTTTATAATAAGCAAAAAACAATATGAATAACCGTAATGGCACTCAGTAGAGCGTCTAACTCTGCCAAGGCCCAACAGTCCTCTCTAATCCAATCAAGTCTAATCCATTATCCAATAAAAAATATTTTAATCCCCTAGATCCAGATTTTTATTTAGATCCATCACGTTGTACTCATTCAAAGATACCAGCCACCTCAATACGCCTGATTAAAATCCATGCATTATTCTCTGAAAAATTAACCAAAATGTCGAAAAAACCCAAACTCTTCTGGGCGGACACCCGTTTTGTCGAAATTCCTTCAGTAGTTTATGTCTAGTCCTGCTAACAAACCAACCAACAGACACAGGGAAAACATTACCTCCTTGGCAGAGGTAAAAACTTAAAAGACGGGTTTCGATCAAATCAAAGTAAACTACTGATGAAAACCTCTGAATAAACTAATATCTAGTCTCCAAACATGGTCACTATCCTGTCATACAGATAAGAGAGTAATATGAAAACAGGCAGACACAGATAAGAAAAGTCATATGAACTTAAATAACCCTCATAAAATAATCAAATAATTAAGTGAAAATAACTAAGACTAAGCCATATCACGTGTGCCTTCGTGTGTGTTTCCAGGTCTGGACTTCCACGAGGACCTGCATCGTATCGGAGCAAAGGAAGGTCTGAAAGGCCGCAAGCTTCAGAAGGCCATGGAGAGCTACGCCTGGAACATCACTGTCCTCAAGGTGAGATGGACTGAGCCACACCTGTCACGTGACCTTCAGCACAGCAGAGACCCATGTGTTCATTTTCAGACTATAACCAGCTGGATCAGCAATCCCAGACCCCGGGATTAAACTGCTTGGTGTCTCAAGAAAGCTCTCCGGGCTAATTGTATTGCCTTCCTCTCTAATCCCTAAATCTCCTAATTAATTGCCGTTGATTCCAAGCCTTTTTTTATTTGCTCATGTAACTCTCTTGTCAGACATGATAAGATTGTTCAGACTTGTTTGTACACGCAAACGCGCTGCACGGTTGTTCCTCATGAGGGTACGTTCGGCCCGCAAGACAGGCAGTGAAGATGGTGCTCAGCAAAATGCCTTCCTGACTCAGACGCTGGAAGATAAGGTTGCCCAAACCCCTCATTGCCTCTCTGAACAGCAGTGGTAATACCAGCACTGAATAAAGCACCACATGCTGCTCAGTCTGCGCTCCGCACAGTGGGCCTGTTTTGCTAAATAAGGACAGAGCAGCCCGGATATTTTTATCTCGTCTCATCTCATCACCCTGAAATCATTTAGTATTGAGTGAAGGAGCTCCCTCGGCTGAGCTCTGTGCTTGAGCGTGAGGTCAGATGGATGTTTGATTCTTATTTTACATGTCTGCCTCGTCAGACGGAGAGGTGGTGAAGGTCAGGGCTGCGACGAGCAATTATTTTCATATTTTTCATGTCATAAAAAGTCATAAAAATGATCGTTGTAAATACCCGGAAATCAAGGCGACATCTCTAGATTGCCTGTTTTGTCTGACGAGCTGCCTGAATAGATTCGATTTACAACGATATAAAACCGCTAATTACGAAAGCAAAAGCTGAATTTAACTCAGGTCTCAGTTAATTATCGAACTGTTCGCGCTAATTTTTGTTGACCCATTGCTTAATTAATTAAACATTTTAGCCCTAGTGGAGGTTATGTGTAGAGCGCTGGTGAATCAGGGTTCAATCAAGTATTTGCCTTCTTGCATTAACACAGCAGCTGTACGTGCAACAGCCTGATTAATCTTAATTAAGCTTCATTGCCCTCTCTAGAATCGGGGGGGAAACGCGTGACGCTTAAGTAGTTAAACAGATGGACACCCAAACCTAATCCCTGCCTCACCCGCGCTGCATACACCCCCAAACTCATCCAACTCTTCCCATCCCTGCCGCGTCTCTCCGAACACACACTTCCTGCTTTCATCCCTCCCTCGTCCTCTAATTTCTTCCACGAGACACATTATCGACATGAAGGCGTCTTGGCGTGCACGTACTCCTCCTCCTACTCTTCCTCCCTATTCCTCCTTCCATTTCCGTTGTAGAAATGTGTCACGTACTGAACATTTGGTGAGCGCCTGGTGCCTGTTTGCCATGGCTGGCAGCTATTTCACCTGTCAACCTCTCCAAATCCTCAGCAGGCCTTGGAAGAGCACGCCGGTTTTCTCGCGGATATAGAAGCAGCGAGGAGGCAACTGCTTCTCCACCTTTACTCTGACAGTAACAGTCAGATTAGAGCTGTCGGGGTGAATGAATGAACGCGATACCACCCTGTCACTCCCCTGTGCCTCAAAGTCAAAGCGAAACAAAAAGAGATGCTTCGTGGCTCTTAGTCCTGCTCCTTCTCCACCGTAGGCTCGGGCGATCAGGCCAAAAAATAATATTACAGTCTATTCGATCGCAATCGTGATCTATGATCTGAATTCCAGTCTTTTTTCTCCACTTTGAAATGTCCTGTAGCCTGACGGCAGACTTAAAATAGCCTGAGAATTTCACCCGAGGAAGAACCTTCGTAAAGTAATTGTCCAATCAGGGCTCATGTCCGTGTAGCGCAGATCTGCTAGTTTGAAAACAGAAGTAAGACGACATTAAATATCTCAGTCTCTGCGAATTCACCTGAAAAGTAGAAAAGTAGACGGACACGTGTTGCCCACCTCTACTGTCATAAACCACTTGTCATGTACCTAAGGCTACAACTTCATAATATTGTACAGTAGAGGCAGGGGAGGTTTTTACCAAAGGGATGGACTGGCTTTGATAAACAAGGAGGCGATTAGGGTAGAATTAAATGAGGATACAGTGGTGGCATTTGGTGCGTGTCCTTGTTTGGGCTTAGGCCCCTGTGGATAGCTTTAGGCCAGCTGTAGGGGTGAATGTACCGAGCGCAGTCGTGATTTGGCTCTGGCAGCACAAGACTGGCTTCTCGCTGTCTTATTTTATGCCTGGTGAGTCATGACTTACATAATTTCTGCTTTTTTTCCCCAAACATATGACTTATTCATGCCCGTGGATTGCGTGCTAAAGTGGCTCAGGTAAAAAGGCCACTTGCAGCATATTGACATTACCTGGGAGTCGAGCGCCGGGCGCTGCGTGCAGGGCAGCACCTCTGCTCATTGTGCAATATGTCAGACGGCCGTGCCTGCCTTGTGGCGCTGAGAACTTTATCCCTTTCACCATTTACACTCGAGTCCGGTGCAGAGCGGGTCAGCCTGCGCCTCTTCACAGGGATGTTAACTTAACGAGCTGTCACAGCGGGTCAGACGGAGTCCAGAGTGGGAGGGGAGGGGAGGGGAAAATATGTAGATTCACAGACGAGAAGTGCTTTCTATGAACAGATGTTTGGAGGGATGGTGGTGTAGAGGAAGCGTCGGAGCAGACACGATGAACCAGAGGGGGTTGTGGCTTTGAGAGGCCTGGGGGGGAAGAGTCAAGTATGTAAAGACTGCCAAAGAGGAGCGAGTTTAAAAAAGCATGCGGTCAGATTCTCTTTTTTTATTTTGACCGGCTCTAATAATAGCGGCACCTCTCGCACACAGAAATAACCGCCTGTGGAGAAGACTGTACCACATTTCCACATGGCAGAGACAGCTAGCTGAAGGAGGCAGGCAGCCATGGCAGTGGCCCAGATTGACTTGACAGTGCAGTAAAGCAGGATGCCTGCCCCGACCGCTTCCTCCACATATGGCGGAGATTCATCTCTGGGGTGCTCCCAAATAAAGAGCAGAAATGTAGTATAACATTATCACCATGTGACAGCACTGTGCACCCACTGAGAGGAGCAGTGCGAACAGCTGGCAGGCGACCAGGGGCCTTCACTCACTGGGTTTACACTGCCCTCTTCTGCATATTATTAGTTAATGCATCTGTGTTTATTGCATCTTTATTTAACCAGGCAGAGCTTCTTTTGAAATGTACCATCTTTAATGCACATTTATAAGACATTATAGTGCATTCATAAGGCTTTATAAATGTTTATAACCATGCAAAACAACTTAGAACAAGTTTTATGAAGTGTTGCAGGTGTTGGACATACATTATAATAAGTTGACATGGCTTGGATAATCATTCTGATTTCATACTTAACTTGCCAGCCGACAGAATGAGCATATATTCCTCAGAAGTCCTCAGCCAAGGAAAGCAAAGAGCAGCAGTTGTCGGTTAGTCTGCTGCTCCCTCTGTTTTTGGAGCTGGGTGTATTTTACAAACCTTTATAAGACATTATTCCATTTCAGAAAGAATGTATAACCTTTCATGATACATTAGAGTTTACATTTAGAGACTTACAATCTGATAACCTGATATGTGTTGTTGACCCTCTTTCTGTCTCTCTCTCAGGGCCAGGCAGACCTGCTCAAGCACGCTAAGAGCGAGGCCCTGGACACTCTGCGTCAGATCCACTGTGCAGCTCAGTCCTGTGGGCTCAGTAAGAACGGAGCGTCTTCCCCCCAGCTCCAACACCACCCGCATCACCAGCCGCAGCAGGTCCAGATACAGCAGCAGCCTCCGCCTAAGCCCTACACGCAGCCCCCACCGCTGCATCAGCCCCCAGCTCAACCAGTATCCCACACCGCACCTCAGGCTTATCTCCATCCCCTTCCCCAACAAAACCCCCAGCTACCAGCTCTCCCTCTGGTTCAAACTGTTTCAAAACCACCTGCATATCCTCAACCCCCACCCATCCCCCAGCTCCAGTATCAGTACCAGAGCCAGCAGCAGAGGGCAGCAGGACCTCTGGACACCCTCCCCGAAAAAGAGACGGCCGGCGAGGATCCTGTTGGATCCTGCTGACCCGCAGCCTGTGCCCGCAGAGAAACCAACCCAAAGAGAGACAGAGAGAGCGAGGTAAAGACGGAGAAACAGCAGGGCGTAGACAAAAAGCAGGAGGCCAGCATAGAAAGGGAGATGGAGGAGGTGGCCGAGAGGATTAAAGAGATGATGATGCTGAGGAAGGCTCGTCGCGTTAGAAGTGAAACACAAGTCTGAAAGGAGAAATCAAAGAGAGACCTCACGCTTCAGTTACACGTTTCTAAACGGGTAGAAAAACAAAACTGGAAAAGCTGCTGTTTACTTTTCTCACGGATGTGGAAGATAATCTTCCATCTGAGCCAAGAAGTTTAGGTCTCCTCTGTTTTCTCTCTCACAAAAAAGCCAGAAACGTTAACAGCTGTTCACAAACTTCTGGCGTGTGCTTCTGCGTAGGACTGTGTTCAGCAGTTGGATCAGTGAGTTAGATGTGTCTCTCTCTGGGCAGTGCTAGTTACATGCCCCTCCACTATGTACTCTAGCTCTGTGGGTACAGGCTTTACCTCACATTGGCATTTTCTGCCACATATTGCCTTTTGGTTTCCAGAGACTCCTCGGCATGTCTTTGAGCTTTTATTTCGTCACGCTCACACTCCTCCCCCCTACATTTTAACCATAATGTTAAGTGCAAAAGCCCCCCTCACTCCTTTTGGATGAAGAGGGAGGCCATTTTCATTTTAAGAGCAGCTCGACCAGGCTGAGCTCTGTAGGAGTCACAGACGACCATTGCAGCACAAACCAGGGAGCTGTAGGGATGAGATAGCAAAAAAAACAAAAAAACTGCAGCTGTTTGTGCGTTCAGTCACGTCGATGCACTTCTCGCACCCTTCGCCGGCGTCGCCCTCCATCGAGCCCCCACACATCTCCGGTGTCATTCCTTAGGATTTAAGTTAATTCCTGGACTCTCTCCCCAAATGGGTCTCCCCGTCTCCTCCCCAGGGGCTGTGTGTGTGACGTTACGTGACTTGGTGTTTCGGCCCCCAGGGCGGAGCTGGCCCACGTCCGAAAAAGTGGCGGAGCTCACCAGCCAATCACAAATGTTATAATTGACCCCGGCCTGTTAGAGGTCGAAGGTCAACAGGAACATGGTACTGCTGTCGATAAAACCACAAAATAAAATGGATTATAGATGTAAACTGTATGTAAAATGTAAAAGGAACATATATTGCTATGATAATTCTTGCAGACACGGACATTAATGATTGCTATTATAATAAATGTTGTTAGTTCTATTGATATTCAGATTCTTTTTTAACAGTAACTTCCACATAGACAGTGATTTGACACCTGTTGTTCTGTGGTGCCGATCAGGACGACCAGTGCATGTGGGACCGGAACGAGGGATTACGGGTTAGCGCCACGAACATGAGGGTCAAAACAATAACCTGACATGTGTTTCACTGCAAAGTGAGTGTGGATTCTGTAAAAGCTCCTTTAAGTGGCCCATTAAAACTGGCTTCATTGTTTATCCTGTCTCCTCTCATTCATTCCTCTTTAATGTCTCTTACAAGGAAGTGAAATATGCCCGTTCAGTCATTCAGCAGTTTATCAATTGGCACGCGGAGTGACATTTCGCTGAAAATCCTTTAAGCAACGCAGGGTTCACAGAATGGCTTTTTCGATTGCATTCAGACAGACGTCACGGGCTCTTTGGAGCATTTTGAAAGCGGCTGTCACCGCGAATCCCAAGCAAATCAATAAAGCCTTCCAAAAGCTTTATCGATTCCTTTTTGATGCACTGCGATGCACTTGTTAATTTTGCTGATCTAAAATTCTTTTGTTCTGAAGAAACAAGAAGTGGGCCGTTTATCATATCACACGTGAGTTTGACTATTTAGAGCAGTGCTCCCTGTTGTCCATAAGATGGCAACAGATATTAAGTAAGTGGCTGTGAGGAAGAAAGGAAGAGAAGCAACAATCTGAAAGTCAATGAATGCTTTCAAATGATTTTTGTCATCCTGCTATGTCAACTAATGAGAGAGACAGTTTATAAAGCAGACAGTATAACAAGAAATGAGCCTACTCTAAGTTTTGGGTGCCATGGATTCATCAACCTTGCTCATGTCACCAGTGCACACTTTTTATAGGAGCAACAAAAACACACAAAGCTGCTCTTGGTGTGTCGATATGACGCCTCCAGAACCTCATTAGCATGGCTTTTGAAATAGCGTGTCATTACAAACTGTGAAAGGGCATCCGGGCTTTCTCTATATTCATATTATAGAACTCATAGGACACATTAGCTAATTAACTTCTGTCGGTCCACACTCATTATCATGGCATGTCCTCGTAGACCTTTGGCATACGGCCACAAAGAAATACCTGCAGTTCGTCAAAGGTCCGGAGAAGTGCCTAGGAGATGATCTACCTCAGGAGACTAATTAACGACAAGGAGCTCGACATCAGCCCTTCAAATGAGCAAGAGAATTATTGGTTGTGTTTGTGGTTGGCCCTTAATGACGTCCGTCGGTGTGGACATCACAGAACAATATAAAAGATACTTGTCATTTTCCCCGGAACATCAGAAGATCAGATGACTCCACCTCACACTGGCCAGAAGATGACGTGGCTCCCCACCAATTTCCAGAAGGCTACTGGGATGGACACGTCTAACAGGGTAAGGCAGCCCAAGTTAGATTTCTTTTTAATTTAAAAACTAGTGAGGGATTTGTTTGACATTGCAAAGTCGCGGTTTCAAAAGTTGTAGTTGTGTAGGAGTTTGTTTGTGACCATGTCTTTCTACTTCTATACAAATTTTTCTCAAGAATTGTTTCCTTCACATTCCAACATTATTTTGACCTCATCAAGACAGAGTCTAGTAGAGTAGACTAGAGTAGTGGAAGTATTTTGATACATATGTTGTGTTACTATATATCAAAT
>OMLP01001178.1:1594-20405 GCA_900302685.1 Spondyliosoma cantharus
GCGTGCGCGCACACACACACACACAAACAAACTTGGGCACACACACACACACGCACACACACACACACACACACACACACAAAATACACTTATTTTACGTCGTACATCACAATGTATTATGGCACGCATGGTGTCCTTCCCTCAAGTGTATTTCAAAAGAAATACATTTTTTATAAACAACAACAAAGACTCACAGTCACCAACTACGGCTGTACGATAAAGTGAGATAACGGTGAGAATTTCTATTTGGCTTTTGAAACCCATAGTTTGTTTGGCTCGCTGAGTGATTGGCGATGGATTAAACCAATAGTAACAGAGACTGTAACATGACCGCGAGATATCTGACCAATTGGGTGTCAATGGGCGGGGCAACACGCCCCGCTAACGTAAGCGTTGCTAGTAGGAAGAAGAAGCCGATTCTGGAAGCCATTACGTTGCGCAGATCAGTTGAGTAAATCCTACTATTTTTGCGTACAATACGCACAATTACCTCTCTAAAAGAGGAATTTCTGCAATTATGGCATCGGCCGCGAAAAAGAGAAAAATGAATTTTTCGGAGAGAGAGGTGGAAATTATTGTGGAAGAAATAGAGAAACAAAAACACACACTGGTTAACCACTTCAATGCTGGAGTCACCCACATGGCAAAGAATAACGCGTGGGGGGACATTCTGAAAAAGGTGAACGCTGTCACCACCTGTCCCAGAGAGCTGCCCGAGGTGAAAAAGAAGTGGTCCGACATGAAGACGGAGGTCCGACGCAAAGTGGCCCAAGCGCGGGCTGCTATAGAGGGGACATCCGCTGACTGCACTCCAGTTCCCGTCATCCTCACTGCTATGCAGCAGAGGATCTGTAACCTCCTGGGGGAGGCCACCATCATCAGTCTACCTGCAGGAGACTCGGATGCTGAGATAACTTTACCTGTTACAGTGAACACCGCCACCACCGTCACACTAACAGAAAGTAAGTTGGCAGAAGTCTTACGGTGAGCAGCAGACCCAGGATACAGCGGCAGTGTGTGGGCTCATGATGTTGTAATAAGCAGAATAAGTTAATGTGTGCAGAGCTCAGTCAGAAGTGTTGCTCCTGAAGTAGCGTGAGACCGACAGGCTGAGACTGAGCATGTATTAAAGGAGAGCAATACAACTGAAGAATGAAGGAAAATATACTTCTGATTGGACTTTAATTCATACAATATAACATTTCCCATTTCAAACAATTGATGCAAACAGTGGATCCAGTCACTGATGTTGACAAGTGGTAATGATGGAAAGGCAAATAGGATCCACCTGCAGACTCTTTGACCCTGATGGCTCACTGTAGATTTTGTATCCCATTTCTCAGCCATTGAGACGGACTGGATGCATTCAAGAGTACACGAGTCCTACTATTCCTCCACTACCTCCTACTTTTTTTTCATGACACAGACAACACATTGGAACAAGCATATTAATGGCCCAATTTCCACATCCAATGATTTACATGTGGTGAACAATATTTAAAGGGCAGTTCATCCCAAAATCAAAATACAGACTTGTCCTCTTACCCGTAGTGTTATTTACCCATCTAGATTGTTTGGGTTTGAGGTGCAGTGTTCTGGAGATATTGGCTGTTGAAATGTTCGTGTTCTCTCTAATATAACTGGATGGAACTAGATGGCACTCAACTTGTGGCGCTCAAAGCACAGAGACGTACATTTGAAAAACTCAAGGTAATCCGCAGACCTTGTTGTGAGAAGTTTTGCTAACTAACTGAGTTAGTTAACTAAACAACGAAGCCAAGGAGGCCGCCATTAGTGTCACGAGCACAAGCCTCTTGTCCATCAGTCGATGCTGCGGTGATGCTGTTGGCAGGTGTAGTTAGGTGGAAGGAACATAGATGCCATATGAAACTTCTCACAACAAGCTCTGTGGATTATCTTGAGTAACCTGGTCATGATGTCTGGATAGAGACGTTGCCTTTGAGCACCACAAGCTGAGTGCCATTTAGACATCCATATGGCCAGTATCTCCAAAACTAGCACTACGGGTGAGAGTAAAAATTTATTTTTGGTTCTGAGGTGAACCGTCACTTTAGGCAACGTACAGTTTGTAGGTTTGAGTTTAATGATTGACTTGTGTTTAATTGATTTCAGATTTTCTCCCTTCGTTTTCCTTGAAGGTTTGTTGTCATGTTTTCAGCATCATATTCCGTCTGTGTTGTTTCAGCTCTTCCAGCTGGCTCAGCTACAGTCTGCGATGAAGCAAAGCCACTGAATGGTAAGTGTTTCTATCTGCAGTATCCCTCCATACCTGCATTATATTTCATACCTGACATATACAGGGCAGTAAGTGTTTTTCTTAGCTGAAAGGACACATCTTTCCACACACTGCAAAGGAAGGTTTCCATACATTGAATTGATCGTTGCACAACATTTCTGGTCAGCTTAAGCTTAGACAGCTGACACTTAAGCCTGAGACTTATACAGCACATTTAGAGATAAAATAGAAAACAGTATGTTCTTGTCACAAGCAGCGCCACCCACATAAACTGAGATGAATCATTTATCTCAGTCTTTATACCACAGATGACTGGTTAACAGCTCACTCAGCACGGAACAGATGTACTGTACAGGCAACAGACAACTTCTATCACTGAGTGAAAGTAAATTTAAGTTTAAGTACTGTTTCCCTATTCATGGTATGGACAAATATAACAGCACGATAAAAAAATGGACTTGGTGGCAGCAGGGCCATAAGCCCAAGCCAGCTGGCATTAGCACAAGATTGACTTCATTTCACCTGGATTGCGCTCTTTTTGTTTCTATACCAGTCACTGCTGTGTCTTATCACACTGTGTGCCTTTTTTATGTTTCTCCTACTGCCCCAACAACAATAATGATGACTGGTAGGTGTTGTGGAATTTCGGCTCGCTTGACCAATCAGGAAGGACGAAGAAGACTCAGAGACACCGATGACACATAGATAGCTTGAAGGCCTCCTTACGAGGTTTACGCAAACAGTTAGCTTAGCCTTGGCTTGGTTCGTCAGACATCTGTTCTATAGACATATCTACAGTAGCTTTGACAATCTAGGTTGCAGAGACTATGAGAAGATTACTCGTCACTATCATTATCCCGACTTAAACGTCTGTACAAGACACGTATGACCTCCTATTGTTTGGAGACAGAGGACCTTGGAGAATCTTAAAATTCCCCCACAGTTTGCACAGATATATTAACAACCAGTTGGTAGGACAATTTAAAACATATTTCAACTCGAGTCACTGTTTTAATGACTTGGCTGGACAGAATATAAAAGACTTGTGACTAGATGATGACTTGAATGGCTTGTCTGTGTTCATTTTATATTAGGACAGTAATTTTATGAAGTAGCTTGCATATCCATGACTGTCAAATTAAACTCCACCACCATTTACAGATTTCCCACAATGTTAACTGGTGCATTGAGGAACATGAGGATTAGTAGATCACAACCATACTTTTTAGAATGGAATGGAAAAACGGAAAATCTGCAGACTCTGTAGGCAGGGTAACTAACGACACAGCTGTTCTGTCCTGTTTTCAGCTGAAACAACTTACCACACGCTTGAAGACGGAGGCGTGGTGGAGTACTGCACCACCACTGTAGGCGAATCTGCTCCCACTGTGGTGGCGGCTGTTGAAGCTCCAGTGGAGATGCTCGCCTCATCCGCAGCGTCCCCGCCTCCACCACAGGGTCAGGCCAAACCTCAGGAGCTGAAGAGCCGTATAGCCCTCAACTCGGCCCGCCTGCTGCAGGAGCAGAGAGTCACCAACGTCCACATCCGACAAATCGCCCAGCACCTGGAGGGCCAGAACGAGCTGCTGCAGATGATGCGGCGCTCCCAGGAGGCTCAGGCATTCGCTCAGGAGAGACAGGCCCAGGCCCTGGAAGGTACCCAGGCTGCCCTGCTGGCATTAGTGCAGATGCTCAGGCCTGCTCTCAAAGACCTGCGCAAATTCCTGCAGAGTGGGACTGAGGTGGCAAACCCCAGCAGCTCAGCAGCAGGAGCCACAGCTGACGGGGCAGGAACAGAGGAGCAGAGCAGGCCCAAAACACCGCCACCTCCACCACAGCAAGCCGAAGGGATACAGTAGGCGCTGTGTGTGTGTGTGTGGCACTGCTTCCTGTCTGCATTTCAAACAGAGGAGTCCATGCACACAGACTACAGAGAACAATATAAACTTGTCAAAAGTTGCCTTAGGGGAGCATGTACAGAGTTTTACTTATGTTTTATCATTTGGCCACTCACAGAAGCATCAAAAATGTTTAGTTGGGAACATTTGACTGCCTGTCATTAATCAGCTGTGACTTTATGTTATTTAACATTGGATTTGAAATTATGTTTTTAATGCAAAGATGCAGAAGGGCATCGCTCTGATGTGGAATGAACTTTCAATTATTTTTTTGTGTGTTTTGTGAAAGTTTTTTTCTTGTCACCCCAACGTTGAACACGACTGAAGAATGATGAGTCTTTTTTTGAGACCAGAGTCAGCTCATCAGCACCATGTCTTCAGAACGGAATAAAATTAGAAGGAACATCAGCAGTCTGTCTTTGTCCTGCAGGGTGCATTGCGATTAATCAACCAGAAGATGTCAGTGTGTGTAAGCAAATGTCATCAGTGGTGGCGCAGCCATGTAGGGATGATATTGTTTGTACGGGTGTTTTGTATCTGTAAATGAACAGGCAGATTTTGTCAAGTGATGTTTAAGTTGCATTGTGGGCAATGTATGCACCAGGTTTTGAAAAGCTGTCCACTGGTCTGCATTGCATTCCTATAACACTGTTGGACTCGTCATACAGAAGTTAAAAACAAATGATCAAAATCAATGCATCAGAACAGAGATATCACCTGTTTTATTCCACACATTCTTCCTTTCCAAAATGTTGTGACTACATTACCCAAAATGCAACTTAGCTGCTGAGTGACATCATTGGAGCCAATTTATCAGATTACATGCGGCTTCATCTGGAGCCACGAAAGGCTTTAGACTACTATGTTTCACATAAGCAGTGGTGTGAAGTAGCAGTACCACATTTAATATTGTAATGTAAACCTGGTAATAATCAGAAGGTTTGAGAATGCAGGACAAAAATGAAAGTGTCAGAAGTGAAATTGTTATTCTAAACAGAGGGGCTCAGCATCATTAAGTGCTGAAAGTTTCTAAGGTGGCAGTGCATGAAACTCACAAAATTCACAACACAAGAGTGCAATCACCAGTCGTCCTGTCAGAAGAAGGTTGTCACTTGAGGTGAGCTAAAAAAATACCAAAATGTCACAGTGGATAATGAAAAAAGTCTATTTACTGATGAATCCCAGTGATAGATTAGTGTCAGTAACAGAAGGGTGTATGTAAGGAGACGAACATGAGAGAGAATGAAACCAAAGTGTGTCACAGTCACAGTGAAACATGGTGCTGGAAGATGTTTTCAGACTCCTGCACAGAACTGACTTCTCCCTGACTGAGGAGAAGCACCACTCTGTTCTTCAGAGACATGCTCCACCCTCTGGTTTGATCTTTGTGGAGAAAGATTCATCCTGCAGCAGGATAATGAGCCCAAACACACCTCAAAGCTTCCACACAACTACTGAAGACCAAAGAGGACCAAAGAGGACCAAGAGTCCCGACTGTCCTGAACTGTCCTCCTCAGTCACCTGACCTCAACCACATCCAATTTTTATGAGGTGAGACTGAGAAAGCCAAACACCCTGTGTGACATCACAAGAAGCAGTCTGTGACATCACAAGAAGCAGTCTGTGAGACAGATGTCTGTCACATCATGCTGGGATAACATGAGTCAGCAGGTTTCACACTAACTTGTGTAGTTCATGCAGCTCGATTTCCTGTTGTCACTATGTAGGGGCACTATGTAGTTTAGAGAAGAAATTCACATAGTGCCCAGCCGCCCAGAAATTCAAACTCAGAATTTTAATATTTACAATATAAATAAGGTAATAATAGAAACTTTCTCCATGAGTGAATAAACAAGCTGCTCTCAGAGGAAAATAAGGTCCCAGAACACTGTGTGAAGCTAGAAAGATGGCAGGGTCCGCCACAGTATAGTAGTAAAACAGTATAAATTGTGTTGTCCGTTAAGGTCAGTTTATTCAATCATGAAAACAAAGAGAGTTTGATTATTTAGTTTGTTTAGGCAGAAAAAAAAATCAGCCAATGAAGATCTTTCTCTTCTCATTCACGCTTCTTCAACAAAACTACAGAGTGCCCCTTTAAAGCAAAAGGGTGACATTCAATATGAAAAAGTTCAATATTGAACAGTTGTATATACTATGTGGTGGAGTAGAAGAGCTATATCTATCTATCTTAGAAGAATCCATATGTGAAGGGTTAGTAAAATCATACTACCCGTATGATTATGGGTAGTATGCAGATACTGACACATATCTGCTTATAATATGTAATATAATATGCTTATAGTATTACAGATGTATCCAGTTTGTCCATACACAAACATTGCTCCAAAGTGAAATATATTGATACCTATGACATTACAGTATACGTCATGTTCAGCACATCCAGGGAGTTCAGAGCTTTCTGTACGAGCGCTCCTCTTCCTCACACGCCTCCGCTCGGACTTTGTGGACGGTCCCTAAAGTGGCCCGGTGAGCTCGGAGACGTTCACGGAGCCGCTCGGCCTCACTGTTTGTTGAGCTCTGTGCGAGAGGGAGAAGTTGGTGATGTCACGCTGAAGAGGAGAAACCTGCCGAGAACACAACTGTGCTGTCTCGCGGACTCTGAGGAGCGTCGGACCGACGGAACGGTGAGTGTTTTGGAGGAGGCTGAGAGGGAAAGAGAGGGAGCCGTGCCGAGGCGCTGAGCGGTGTGTTTGCGTGGCAGCTGTGTGCGCTGCAGAGCAGCAGCAGCAGCAGAGAAACACCAGCGAACTTGCCTGTGTTTCGAGCTCCTATCTAATTGTGAAACTATGAGAAAACACCAGAGTCATCAGACAGAACTGAGTGTGTGGGGCGTTTTGTCCTACGCAACATTAAAACACACGGAAAACCCATCTGCCACTGCTGCAAATACATTTACAAGCAGCCGCAAATGAAATAACTTCATCGTGTTTGTATTGCAGGTCTAAACACTTCTTCTGAAATGATCAACCCTGAGCCAAAGGAGGACTTTCAGCCCCCACACTGAAGCCGAACCCAGCAGGCTGCATTTATTGTACTCATTCATTGGTGTTCATCAGACCGTGAGCACACTCCAGCAGCTGGGGACCATGTCTTTCCTGATGAAGAAGAAGAAGTTCAAGTTTCAAGTGCACTTCACACTGGAGGAGCTGACAGCAGTCCCTTTCGTCAATGGAGTGCTTTTCTGTAAGATCCGGCTGGTTGATGGCGGGGACTTTGCCACCTTGTCATCCAGGTATTTACAACGCATCACTTCCTTGTTTTAATCTCTACCTGAGGTTAGCCTGCTCCTCCAGTCCTGAACTATGTCTATGTTTTCTTTTTTCCTTCTTTTCAATTGTTGACACTGTGCTGTTTTCTCCAAGCAGAGCAGCACTCCACTCTGCTATAACCAGGTGGTTAATAGGCGTCTGGTTGTTGGTAGTTTTCCAACTCAGAGTTGGGAAAAGAAACTGGCCTCAACCTTTAGTACAGTATGTGTTGCTTCACCCTTATGTCTCCTGGGAATGTTGCCTTCATGACGGTTCTCCGCTCCACCCTGACTCCTCACACTGGGAACTGCCCAGCATTACTGAAGCCTTACAAGATTAAAAAAAAAAAAGAAAGTTACTGTCCATTAATGCAGGCAATAATGGAAATGTGTCTTTGCTTGTTGGGCAAAGCTATTGAGGGAACGTGAATCATCCACTCTCAAAATCTGATCACTGTGACGTCTGTAGAGTATTTAGAGTAAGTGTCAAGACAGGTCAACGAGTTAAGACAATATCAGTTTCTGTTGTATTGGTCCGGGGCGGATATCTCAGCGACAGATTGCTCCAAACCAAAAAAATCACTTATTGAGCAAATGTGATTTTTGTACTTTGGGTGAACATACCCTTTTAATCATTTGCATATCAGTTATACAGGCATCTGGTGACGCACCCCTATCCTCCAGCTGTTGGTATATGCACTACACTGGCATGACTCCAGTTAGACTCACACTAATCACCTTTGTTGCTCAATATGAGTAAGCTGTAGGGAAGTGCCATGACAGGTCCGTTAGATTCAAAGAAGACAAACCTGCAAGGACCACACCAAGGTTTCTGCATGCGTTAACCCTTTTAGACCATAATGGTTAAAAATGTCCATGTTTAAAAATCACCTTGCAGAGAATTTCAACTTTGAGGCACTTGAAGTATAGCTCGTCACTTACATGTTGGATTTGGTCCTCTTTTTAGTTTTGATGAACTTCAAAAATGAGCTAACATAATCAGCAGAATGTGAGGAAACAGAAGTGTCGACGTTATGTCAAAGAAGTCTACGTGCTGTGTTGCAGAGATGTATGCTGAAGTTAACATGCTAACCAGCTAGCCCCGGCCCGTCCCGTCTCCTAATACCGCTCTGTACCTCAAGAGGTGATAGTCTGATAGCCCCCGTAGTTTCAACTGGGAGATGTGAAACAGGTGAGTTTTCTAATCTAATAAGTCTAAAAATAATAATCTTCCATATACATACATATATATGGATTAAATAAAAGAGATAAGTTAAATACTGAAATCTAGAGGTGTTTCTAACTTTTTTTGTTGACTTTGAACAGAGCAAAGCTGACTTGTTTCTCCCTGCTTTTGTCTTTATGCTAAGCTAGGCTAATGGCCTAGACAGCCCCGGCTCTGCACAGATATGAGACTGATATCGATCTTAAAATGAAAGTAAATCACTGAACTATTCCTTTAAAGCAGTTTTGATGGAAAATTAAAGTGCAAGTTGATTTTCATATTCTAGTGATGAGAATGGAAATCAGCGGCTGTCTGCCAAATATGGTTAGTAATAATGTGAAATCTATGGGAATTGTAGTACACTTCAACGCACATGCAAAGACACTGGTATGGTCCTTAAACTGTAATCTTTATTTATCTAAACAAACCAAGGAAAGAATAAAACGGTTGAAAAATAGATTTACACTTTATTGAAATGGTTAAAATCCACCTAACAGACAAACGGATTACATAACAGAAGAGGCAATGAAATTAAATGAAAACAAATTTTAAAAAGGACTTTGAAATGGTCTCAGACTCTTTTGTGGCCAACTGCAGAGTAGAAGCCCTGTGACCTTTCACCTCCCCCTGGGCACAGAAGCTGTCAGGAAGTTCCTGTTGAGGATCACACAGATAAATGAGCTGAGCAGAGCCAAAGCTAAGAGCCAGAAGTAATCACCAGAATCTGTAGGTCAGTGCTAAAATGAACAGACAAGTAGCAGATATGGTTCCATGCATTTGCCTGCATGCAAATCGCTCAGTGACTGTGGACACCAGGCATTAATGGCTGACAGTTGCCTAACTGTCCTGCAGTTTCCATGAAATATTGGTTAATGACATTGAGTTTGTGTGTTTTTATGAATGGGAAGCTCACTTCGATTTAATATAATAAGCAATAGGCCACCTGAGGGCAAAAACACCAACATGCTTCCCCCTTGTTAACCTGCCACTCCCTTCTCCACCCACCAGCAGCAGATCGAGCTCAGGGGCAAAGGATTTGTCATGTCTTGGCCCCACGACTTTCACACTTGTCAGATCGCTGTGCTGCTCACAATACACAACCTTCTGTTTTGTAATCTGAAGTCCTCCAGTCTTTGCACACTACATGGCCGTTTAGCACACATTACAAGATCACGCACACTGAACGATAACAGGGATGATGCAGACCATACAGTCCAATCTGTTTGTGCAACTATGAGTTCGAGAAAAGCTCCTCAGCACAGTTGGTCTGACTCCCTCGGACTCAGAATGATAATGGACGCAGCTGCCTCGCGAACACAAAGTGTAGAGTCTGGCTGTGCTATAAGACTGCACATTCTGCACAAGGTGACTTTCTTCTTTTCTACGAGCATGCAAAGTCACTCAGTCTTAAAAGAAACACAACGCTCTTTGTGCCAAGGCAGTTTTACAGTTCTAAAAGTGAGCTTGCCCTCTTTATCTTATATTTGCATGTTGATTCGTATCTTGCACTTGACTGCATATTTTCTTTAATGCACTACAAGGGCCTCCCAGCCACCATTTAGACTATCAGACCGCTCAGAGCAACATGCTGGAGGGGGTTTTGCTCCAGAGACATTCTTTAAAACCAGGCTCATGAAAATACGGATGACTGTGTAAATAAACTGTAACTTGGACTGATAAACACTTTGAAAATGCTTTGGGAAATACACTTTATTAAGAGTTGAATGAGAAGATCAACATCGCTGTCATATGTGTTTGCTAAAACCCAGTAGGCAATTAGTTTAGTGTATTATAAAGACTGAGGGTTACTTTTACTAATTTTATTGGACCGAATAGATCAAATTATGATAGTGAAATGAAGGGGTTGTGACGCTCTCTCACAATGTAATCTTCTGGGAAAAAGTGTTTTTGGGCCGCAGTGCATCACGTGACGATGTAATTAAATGGTTTGGCCACTACGAAAAATGGCTTCAAATCCTGGCACTCTTCCTGGAAGCTTGAGTCAACCGTGTAGCGCTGCCATGTTTCTACAGTAGCCTAGAATGGAAGAAACCAAACACTCGCTCTGAAGAGGGCCTTTAGCCTTTTTTTTTCTTCAGGTTTTTAGCACCAGGAGAGGGGTGCTCTGTTGGTTACAGTCTGCAACTTCACCACTAGGTGCCACTAAATCCGACACACTGGACCTTGTGTCAGTTTACATTTGGAGTCTATGTGCGCTGAACTTGATTGAGTTTTGTAGGCCAGTGGAGTGGGTCACTGTTGGTTCTGGAAGTGTTTTTTTCAACACACATTTACGATTAGAAGTTTCTCATACAAGCGCGTGGTATTGCTCCTGAAGTGGTAAGGGGATCACTTATTTTACATTCCATATTTTTAATTAATTGACATTACTTCACATTGACATAAAATAAAAGATAAATAAATTAAAAGAGCCAAATTATTGACCATGATTCCATTTATGAAAGCATCCATATATCATTATAGGCACTGCAGATGTTCCTACTGTATCATGATTTGGATTGCCCTTATGACATTGCTGTACAGTACAGTGTCAAATCGAAAAAGCTGCAATTAATTTTTCTGCGGGATGAGCATCTGACCCACGTTTAAAAACGTGTGTCAGACTTCCTCGTTCCAGTTATGCTCACCAATCAGATGTAAAACTTTGGATTTGTGGTGTGGAAATGTTTTATTTTGTATTTATTTGACACTACTACTACTAAACTTGATTGAGTTGACTTGACTACTTTATTTAAGTTGATTGCATAATGTGCAGCATTTCACATTTCAGTGTCCTATTATTCTCTTATTGGAATGTCTTTGGTATTTGAATTATTATGACTTCATTTATATAACTTAGGTCACAACTTTTGTGGTAATTGTGTGTTTGATTGTTATACGTTGTGCGGCAATAGAAATAAATTATGATAAACACTTGTTGGCAGCAATTCATATCTTTAAGTTCTCTTCTTTTCATTATATTATAAATCAGTTAATATTTTGATGGTATATCAATGTGGTAATGCTCGTTCACATGTTTCAAATCTGTTACACAGTGAATACTAAACTGAAGCTTTACTTAAAATAAAAAAATCGCAGTATCGGTCAGAAAAATCGCAATTCGATTTTTTCCCATATCATTCGGCCCTAGTGCTCAGCTTTGCATAGTGGTTTGGTTTGGCTTTTGAATAGATGAGAACTGAAGCGCAGTTCCAAAGTGCACTCTAGAAAAGGGAAGTGTAACCAGTCTGACCTGCTGGTCTCTTACCAGTGAGTCTGCTAGGTCTTCTGTCTGCCATGAATGGACATAATCCTATTTCTGCTTTTACTACTCCGTGTTAGCTGTGTTTACACCTGAAGACAGAGCACACTTCAGGTTTCAATCAGAAATGTCGCAAGATGCTCAAACCTCCACATGTTCCCAAAACTCTGTATTGTCCGCTATCAAGAATAACACGACAACTGTGATGGAAAAGGAATTCTACACAAGCTTCACATATTTGATCACATGCAGCTACTTGAATCTGGATTGTTTTATATAAATAACAATGAATGAATCAGAATTAAGGCTGAATAACTCATGTGTGTTACAGACCTCTATCTTTGGATTGCTTTTCCAGTTCCTCTTTTCTGAAACTGGAAATTTCTCACAAGATGCTCAAAAAAAAAAACCCTCTGTGCCACTACACTGTTATCATGAGTTTTGTAAATCACGTTTTTTGTCAGCTTTGCTATCATGTATAACCTGTTAAATTTGCACTCCACCCAAAATATGTGTCAAATACTGTTGGCAGGACAGGAGGCTGTGAAAAATGTTTCTCAAACTATTTACAAGAAATAATAAAGTGTGTGTGTGTGTGTGTGTGTGTGTGTGTGTGTGTGTGTGTGTGTGTGTGTGTGTGTGTGTGTGTGTGTGTGTGTGTGTGTGTGTGTGTGTGTGTGTGTGTGTGTGTGTGTGTGTGGCTCATTTGCATCTCTGTCTCATTCTTCAGATTCCTCCACTGGGGAAAAAAGAAAGACAGAGTAACCAATAGGAGGACATAGTTTATCAAGTGGGAGTTTCAAACCAAACACATTTGTTGCAACACTTAAGTGTTTGTGGAAAACACAGTCGTACGCACTCAACACAAATGAGCATTTTCAACAGCGTGTAAAGCAGACAGGTGCAATGCTGTGTGTGGTGAACAGGGAGGTCACTGATCTGATCTGGATGGCATCTGTTTCTGAAGGATCATCATTCAGAACTCTGTAAAAAGTCATCTTTTTATTTAAATATTGTACGCGTTTCTGTATTTGTTGAGCGCTTTCAACGTCATTTTACAATAATACACATTTTAATTGTTAATTCTTTATGAGAGCCTGATTCCAGGTTGGTGCCTTGTTTTAATGATTTGATTATTAATTTTGATTTATTTAATTTTAATAGTAACTATCAATAATGATTAATTTCTAACAACCACTCCTGCTCTACCATAAAATATTGAAAAAAATAAATCCAATATTGAAAATAAGATACATGTTTTTTTCCACTACCTACCACTTTCTTTCTATGTAGTTACATATTTTCAATCATGTCTGCTAAAATGAAAAGCCGTGTATTTGCCACTAAGTCGGACAGTGACCAACTGGGCATATTAAGCACAGCTTCACTGTGAGATAAAGCACTGCTTGCATCTACTGCTGCACAATGGTGTGTTTGTGCAGGCAGGCAGGTTGGGCTGTAAGAAAAGAAGTGGCAGAACCTGTCTGGCGGTTCTCTGCCTCTCCCAGGCAGGCTGCAGCCTCCAGGCTTGTTGTTTTAAGATCTGTAAACTGCAGGTCACCCTTCAGATAAGTGGAGTGGGAAAAGTTCTTGTGATAAAGTTAATGTTAAAGCCCGTGTTGGAAAAGAATGCCTAGAGATACTGATTGAAGCTCTAATGATAAAAAACAGTGTAAAAACACATAGAAATGAATAGTAAAAGTTCTATTAACTGTAGTGATTGTATCTTTCTCTCTTGTATAACAGCATGATAGATGGGAAGAGCATGACAAGGCTAAAGGGCCATGAATCAGTAATAACGTGCCCCAGCAAGATGCAGCTAATCTTCCACATGATTGCAGACATGTCAGTCTTTACATCTGAGCAGCTCAGCTATGTAACAGACTGTTTCATTCTGACCGCATGTGAGTAATGCTGACCAGATGTGTATTTTAAGGCCTTTATTCCTTTTTACATGTCACCACAGTGATTGCGTGTTGGGCTCTGAGCGCTGCCAAATCACGCGTGACCTATGCTAAATGCTGAACACAACCGGTGTAGACAGACACTGAAACTGCCTCTGCTCATCTGTTTACGTGCTGTTCATGCTACACCTGCTGTGTATATGGTCTGCTCGTCCAAGATTGTAGCAACTACTTAGTGAAGCCCGTTGTTAGCATTAGTGATGAAACTGATGGACAGGAAAATTAAACCCAGCAGAAATAATTTTCCTTTAAAGTGGCACACATTATATTCTGTACTGACAATGGACCAAATGACTATATGGGCCTGACACCAAACTGACATAAAGAAAACAAGTGGCGATGTACCTGATGCAAGTCACAGACGACATCGCCTCATGTCGTCTGTGTCTTGTCCAAGGAGCTGCACTTGAACACACCGAAAAGACTACAGTGGACGGCAAACTAGCTTGTACATTCTGCGCCTCCATCAGAGGAAATAACCTTCCATGCCACCAGATGGCTATAGCCTGTGTTCATCATTCAAAAAGGCTGACAGAAGACTGCAGATATACAAACTGTTGTTATGATAAAGCAGTGATTTTTTTAACAGCACTGTTATAAACACTTCTAATCCAGAACATGTCTCATAAAAGGTTGCAAAGGTCACTGATGAAGAGGCAAAGTTGAAATGAAGGGGAAACTGCACTAAATGGGTGAAATCGTGAATACTACCGCTACAGGCTCAAGGTGCTTTCCCCTTTTCTTCTTCTGTTTCTCTTATTGTGCTCTGAACAGCCAATCAGAGGGATTTTTGTCACTAACAGGCCCCATGGCCAATTCTACTTGCTCAGTAAGCCAAAAAGCTGCCGACAAGGTCCGACCAATGCCAACAGTGCAGGCCACAAACACTCAATGGCTGCAGCAGGCAGCTGTTCTCTGTCTCAAAACACTGATAAACAGACCAAACATTACCTGCTGAGCACCAGACAGCATACATATACATTTAGAGACAAGCTGGTGAATCAAGCCAGATATTTTTGTCAGAAGATGGCAGAGCCAAGTGGCGGCGTGATCTTTTTAGTAAACTCTGTGTACACAAACATGTTCTCAATGCTCGTGTTCATGTGTAGAGACCCTGGTGATGCTACGAGCAAAGTTTCATGTTGTGTCGAGCCTTCTTAGTGTTTTAAAAATAGAGATTTGGATGCTATCGCTAATTTGCCCCTTGCACTCCCATTGAAAATGAGTTTGACCCGAAAACGAACATAAAATCTTAAAAGTGCCTCTTTCGTCGTAATTATGCTTTTACACAAAGGTTTGACTCGTTTACATTCACAAAAAAAGCCTAGGTTGCTTTTTGGCGAGAGTTTGACTTTAAGCGAGCGCTGCCTGGTTTAGTGTGAACAAACAAAGGTGGTGTTAAGACGAGCCTTTTTTGGGGCGATAATGCAGAATCTCAGTCTGAAAAGGGCTAATGATGATAGTTTAAATTGAGACATGTTAGAGTTCTGTTTTCAGACATGCAGTAGTAACAGTGTGTGTGATTGTACATGTACATGTACACGTATAATCACAGACTTAATGGATGGATGTCGAGGCTTTCCTGGAGTGCAGTAATTCCTGATAATGGACACCTCGTCAGGCATTATCCTGTTTATACCACGGTCACTGCTAAAGAAGAAAAAACACTGTTTGCAATTAACCTTAGATAAACCTTAGATAAAGCCATGAAGCTGAAATTATGCTAGCTAAATTAAAAGTCAATAACTTTTAATTTCCCCAAATCAATATCAAGACTTCAACAACAAATGATTTTTTTTTTTTACCTTCATTTTACCAAGAATCTTCCCAGTGAGATTCAGAATCTGTTTTTTACAAGGGAGTATTATAAAAAATCTCACGTAAAGGAACAAGCAACTTACTTAAAGAGACCAGCAAATGACATCACAACAATGAATATACCAGTCTTCAGAAACAGGATGTGCATTCACTGCTCAACTAGTCCTTAATCCTATTCTTATAATCTTCCATACTAAACCAGTAATCACTTTAAAGGTGTCTATATAATTCACACCAGGATAAAGTTGCAAAAACTTTAAAAGCACATTTGCCAAAGACAGTAGCACCGTTCACACTGCCCTTTGAGTGCGGGGATCCTGTGCCAATTCTCCGTGTTCTCCTCTGTGTGAAAGTCTCAGAAGCGACGAGAGGTGAAATTTCGCTGCTCTTCTGATGCACCTCTGGAGGTAGTACCAGAGCGTTAAGGTTAAAGGAACCGAACATGTGTGAATGGACAAGCCGGCGGCGCGGAGTGGGGGCGTGTTGGTCTGATAACTACACAGGTCATTCGCTCAACAAAATAAAGAGAAATGTCCCACAAAGCAACGTTACATTACCGAACAACAGTAACATAGTAACTGTAACTGTCTTTGGCAACTTATATGAGGAAAACAAAACGCAGTTTTATGTGGAGAAGTGTCTGTCGTCCCATCTGTCCTACCAACTCTAAGTCACATTTCTGCGGCGTCTGTCACCGACTAAAACTTTAACTCACCGAGTGTTTGTGATGAAAGAAAATCACAGCGACGGTCAGCCCTCCAGACCGACACTTCAGTGAACTTTCTCCCAGAAAACAGCCTCCCTCCCCGCGAGTGACAGAGTCAGACAGCGTCCAGTTTACTGACGGCGATTATGTAATTATGTAATTTAGAGCGAAAAACAGAACTTTGTCACTTTCCAGGATGTTTGGTGGGTCAGGATCTTAATCACTACACATTATAACAGCATCCATATGATTATAAACTGTCAGTGGGTTTGGATTAAAAGGACACCGGGGAAACACCTTGAAAAAAACACACAGACGTCATCATCATGACGTGTACCTCTTTAGGATCCACAGCGCCGGCTTTCTGTGTGAATTACACAGCGGTTCGTCTTTACTCCAGAGCTGCTTGGCTCTGTGTGAACAGACAACGGTGGAGAATTGGCGAACTGCCGCTGCGGTGTGGGTTAAAGGAATGACATGCAGGATTTTACTGACGGTTACAGTTGCAGACAGTTTTAAGAGACGGTAGAGAGCACAAATAAAGAGGCAGTTCATGCAATATGGCCTTCAATAAAAAATTTTTCCCAATGTTCCAATCCGCAATTGTACAAAGAAGACCAACAAACCTCCTCCAGGACTAGACTCGGTGTCAATAAAAAGTTTGCTTCTTAACCTGTTGAATAAATTGCAAACGGAGGCTTTGACTGTGTCCCTGCTGCCATGGTTACTTATGTTAGATACAGGCTATAGACAGTTTTACTGAAATACTCTGTAGTTCCAAAGATGTCAGTTTATCAGGACTCAACTGACACCCTGCAATCAATCAGAATCAAGTTTTCATCCAGACCATGGTATAAAAGGAAATACATGATTACAATAGAAGCTGTCAGTAAGGTTAAAAATGCCAGTTGGAAGATTTGTGTTTTGGACTTCATTGCACTTCTTATGTTTTGACATCACACTCCAAAGAAGAACCATGCGGGACGATCTGCTGTCAGCAAAGCAGTAGTCTGCACGTGTGTTGTGTAACTGAAGTGCTGATCATGTAGAGAGCTGGACGATTCTCCCGTAATGTTCCCTCTGACATGAGCTGGCCAGGCACAGATAACATCAGAGTTTGGTGGCCAAGTCAGGACAAGCCCGGCACTCTTCACATGGCCTGTGTGTGAGTGTTGAGTGAGTCCTGTGGAGAACTACGCCAACCCTTTCGACAGCCTTAGCGTTAGATAACACTGCTGTGGTCTCAGCTGGTGTGGCTTACCTTTGCTCTTTATTCATTAGCTAAGTGAGGAACGCTTGTTTATGGACCGAGGGAGGGACACACTGGATCAATCCCACAAGACCTTGCTCCTTTTCTCTCCATGGCCTGCCAAATTCCACAAATGAAAAGTCGAAGAGCGCACTCTCTTTATTTTGGCCATTGTGTCCTGCCTCCACCCTGCTTCACATTCATGGAGCACTTTGATGTTCAGGGCTGATTGATTGTGTGCTGCCAACAAGACTTGTCGGCAGCACACAGCATATATAGTTCCCCATTTATGACTTTTTATATGAAACAGTAGGACGTAACCACATTTCGTCTACCAGTGCTTTGGAGACTTTGGAGAAACACCTTGACATTAATCAGTATTGTCACTCTGTCGACCTACAACTCTGCAAATTACCAAAATGATTACCCAACTTTGTGTATTGTGACACGTTGACCGCATTCAGCTGGTTGGAAAGAGGAAGACCAGACTTACAGGTTCTGACTAGAAAATCAACACTGAAATCTGGATTGGTGCTCACTGGGATTTGGGATTGAGAGAAAGACATTCACCAGATAGGAAATTAATTGAAAAGTTTCCATTTCCATCTTAACTTGGTGTCCACTGCTTCTCTACACACTGGATGTTATACATGGTGGGAACACCACTTAACCCCATCTCATGCACATGCAGCATTGATATCTGCTGCTTTTTTGGTATGTCTGAGTTTGAGTGAGAGCAAGAACTGTCCTACACCAGACTACACGCAGATAAACAGTCAATCTGTTTCCAATCAGTCTGAGTGGAAAACCCCCTCAACAAACCCAGATGAGGTCATCTGGACCATCAGCTTCGTAGCCTTGTGGAAAAGGCAGGCTGTGGATTATAATGTCATTTCTTATGTTTCATGATATTCAAAACCATTTGATCGGTCATATGTGTCAACATCAGAAGTGACAATACATATGATCCACTTTAAGCATCTCTTCATAGTGGGAAGCAGTAAGCTACACTGATTCAGGCCTTGCTTAAATGTTTAGTATCCACTCGTCCCTGCAATATTTAACATCTGTATCTTTTTGTCTGCAAAAGGTGTAACAAGTGGTACCTTAAAATGAAGGAGTAGGAGACAGCCATATATGTATATACATGTAATCTGGCTCTAA
>OMLP01001179.1:0-17074 GCA_900302685.1 Spondyliosoma cantharus
TCTATTTTTTGTTCCAGTTCTTTCTGATATTTCTCCTGTTGTTCCTTAGCTATTCTTGCCAGATCTGCATCATCACAGGCGCCGGCCATAGTGGTTTTGCGAGCTGCCTTCTTGCCCTTGTTGGCAGGGTCTTTATCAGCTATAAAGGACAACATGTCAAATGTGTTTTTAGTTCAATGTTAAATTCAGAATTGAGCAAGTATTTGGCGTCAGCAAAAAGTGTAAAGTAATGGGGTTGCATCATGAGAATCCCCAAAGACAGAAATGTAGAAACATTTTCTTACCTTCAACTACAAGGAAGGCATTGCAGGATTTGATTCCTGCCACAGCGGCATAGATGCCACCATCCAAAGGCATACAGTCCCGCACAATCAACTTGTGGATAAGCTTATCTTCAGATACACTGATTTCATGTTTCTCACCATTTGCCAGTAGAGCACTTTTGCCATACCAGCTAATCTCACTCATAGGTGCAGTCAGTACACACTGAAAGAGGGCGTCCTCTCGTTCCTCGGCCTTCACCTCTTGTATTTTGACAGCAAAGTCAACCTCAGGTACTGTGTGGTCACAGGCAGACAAGAACAAATCAGTGCATCCCATCCATTTTCTAAACCACTAATGACAATTCTAAATCCAATTTAAAAAGAAAAACAATGTGTATGGTGAGCCACAATACCCAAGTAATTCTTGGAAAGTAAAGGAATTTGCTCAAACTCAGCCTCATTTCACAGGGTTGTACCTTTAAAGTCTGTGGAGAAAACGTTGACGCCCCCAACATCCACAGAGTAGAGTCCAGCATCTTCTATACCCAGCTTCTTAATTGTGAAGACATATTTCTTGCCAACCTGTTTCAAATTATGCTTCAGGTCGTCGGCGCCCTCTTGGGTAAATGGAACCATGACACCATCCTGCAGCATTTGGACATGTTAGCGAGCCAGATGAAACGCAGCAAAACTGTACCAGAGTAAGCTCCTCAGAGTAAGTTTGTTTGTTACCTTGTACAGGAAGATTTTGCTAGTAGGATCCTTGAGTTCCATGTCCAACTCAATTGTTGCACAGTCATCATCCTTCACCTCAATGTGTTTCAGTGTACTGATGTGTGTAACAAACTACAGTAGTAATAAAGAGAAAACAAAATTGTCTAAAAACATTTAACAATTCTGCTTACACAGTATGTAAGACAGACCGAACAAAGGGGATAATAAAATAACAAGAGACATAAACGGATGCTGAAACATTTTTGCAGCAGGTGGGGTTGAATTAAAGATGAACTAAAAGGCCACATACCTCTGCAATCTCCTCCTCCCTTTCTTTCTTCATTTCGTTGAGTCTCTTCAGCATGCCACGGAAGTCCGTGAGTCCATATTCGGCACAGATGCGCTCATAGTCTTTCTTGTCTGCACTGAGGAGAATTTCCCAGACCTTCTCCTCTGAGTCCATTGGCTTTTCCTCACGTGTTCCATCAGGATTACTGTAGAGTGAGAAATGTCCCACACACAAACACATTCAACAACTGTCATACTGACATAGAAACAGTCTAGTTTCGAAGGCAAACAGCTGATATAAAATATTTCACTCACCGTTTTTTTAGTTTTTTCCTGAAGTCCGTCACGTCTGGGGAACCATAACGAAAAAACATCCGTCACTGAATGTACATGTCATGCTTTGTCCTTTACACTCGTACTCAAAAAGACGTGGTTACATTTAACTTTATTGACAGCTACTAAATATGTTTGATTGATGCTCCATAAAAATAGTTTTTTTTTACGATGAATCAAAACCAGTTTCAGCTGTATGGCTGAGTATCCAATCCAAACTAATTGCCATCCCAGAAGAGTATCTCTGTCTTCCCAAATATAATTCTGCTCCCCATGCTCATTATCTGAATGATCAAACATAACATCAAGCTATCTCCCTAACAGTGCTCAGGCCACAGATGCTTGGATAACAACCTGAGCTTTCTAATCTCTGTCCAAAAGACCATTTGATGTTCTTGGGCAAAGGGAAACTATGACAAAATAAAGGCGATCCATCACAACCCACTGAGCACCTTTTGTTGGGTTTATACATGAGCCTGGTTACTGATGTTCACATTTTTCAGTCAATTTCGAAGACAGACATCAATGTGTCGAGTGTCAGTGCACAGTGGCACTGCCCTGATGTGACAGATGCATCATGACAGGGAGATTTTTCACAGTAATTTCAATTAATGAAAAAAATGTCACGTTGATATGAAAATATATGGGCTAGGCACAGAGAATCTGAGTGGCTGCATCATGCCAAGTATTGATAGCTTAGATGAAAACCATCAGCCTCTATTTATCTTTGTAAACAGCTGGCTGCACAAGTCCCCAGAAGTGTTTGTGAATTTTCAGGGACAAGGACGCTTTATATCAGCCTCTTTTTGTGATACGTTTTGGCTTTAAAATGTTAAACCTTTACATGACAGCCAGAAAAACAAACTGCTCGACTACAAAAATTATATAAAATAAGCACACAAGCCTTTAGATAAAACTTAAGGGGTGTAAATGTGTTTGAAAGCTCACCTTCTACCTGTGTCTTTTGCATTTCTTTGGTCTTGGAGAATCCAACTGTAAACAAACAATCACTTCAATATTCATAACCCGTTCGTCACAATTCAAAACGACTTTTCGAGAGGGTATTCAGTGTAATGCACGCTTGAGAGACACAGTATTTGAAAGAATAATAATCTTACCCGCAATGACATTCAAGACGACAGTGCAAACAGCTCTTCCATGTTCATTTGTTGCAAAACACTTATAGGTGTCAGCATCCTCCGGGGAGACTTTAGGAAACTATTGAAATGCAGACACAGAGTTAGTGGCATTCCTGTTGTTAAAAACAGCTACACAAATGACCGGAATCTTCCTCACATGACTCATATTCACTTTTTTTTTTTTGCAGCTGTTGCATTTATGTGCACACTGATACTCCACTAATACCATCTTCGGACAATCTCCTGCCATTTTTGTGGCGACAAAACTGCCTTTTTTTATTTTCTATTAATGATCTCTCTACCAAAACAGGTATTTTAAACCAAACCATGATGGCTTCCTAACCCTAACCAAGTGTTTTTTTTTCCTATACCTTAGTTGAGCATGAGCACAGCAGTGTGACAAGAGAGAAAGAGAAAAAATTGAACCTAAACAAGCATCCCCACCCCACTCACATATAAAAACGTACCTCGATGGTATGTTCTAGCGTTGCCTCATCGTACTTTTGCAGGCACACGTCAGGATGAAAATGAATTTCTCCATTTGCTCTGCCCCATGTTACAGTAGGTGTTGGGTTGCCGGTAATTTTTGCTTTAAAGACGGCTAATTTACCTGGAATGGAATGACATGAAGAGTTCATTAATAGTGACAAAATATGCATTGCTATATTTTTTAGTAAAGACGGCTATGCTGCAGATACATGCCGTTTTCTTCAATATTTAGCCACGTGCAAATAATTGAACAAATTGTTTCTTTGGGGAGTTCTGTTAACACATTTATGGTAAAATGCTCTTAAACACATTACATAATTTGTGTTACTTCATAACAAAAAAATGGCATTATTGCTTCTTGTAATATAAATCACAAAGGGGATATGTGAGTTTGCACAACATTTTAAAAGATGGGAAGATGAAATGAGCCTTTAAGCCTTTTAATTGCCTCTGTCTTATGTGGGAGTTTGTGAATAATGTTGATGATTCTTAAATAATAATAAAAAAAAAAAAGGTTTTCTCAACACTTAATATGATCGGATTGGCTCCTCACCCCTCCTGAAAAATACATGTTGTTACTACCATTTGTGATGGACTTGAGTCCTTTCAGAGACACAGAGACTTACCTTCTTGAATAGTCAGAGCGATGGGTTTGCGGGTGAAATCTGGAGTTGTCATTCCCTCTGGAAGTTCCTCCTTAAACTGTGTTATCATGACACCGGGCACCTTCGACTTCTTCCTAATGCCTGATCATATAAAATAAAACAAATTAAAAGTTAGACAGGCTGAGCCTACAGAGGGCAAAGGATAAATATACTATTATTGATATGTTGGTGAGAGTTGAAAATGTTTATTAATTATTTTAAAGAGCCATCTCTGTAAACCTCTGAACTCCGTATATAAGTTCAGTATATTGACGACAAATGTTCAAGAAATGTATTCAGATGTGACGACCAGACAAACCCAGTGAACACTTGTCAGTGTAAACTTCACGTTCAAGCATCCATGTCAAGTGTTTATCCAAAGCAATCAACATGTTTTTGGATAAAATGCCACAATTCTTCCGTTGGTAAGACTAAATAACTACAACTGACTTCTTAGGTTAAGTTTATACTTGTATAGTTTTTCCACACCTTTTCAGAGTTATACTTGTGTATAAAGTGAGTGACATGTAAATGGTGAAAACAGGAGCAAGTGCTCAAGTTCTGAGCCAAATTAGCATGACTCTCTCTAAATGTGACCCTGCCAAAGGCTTGTTGTACTTGTTCTCATATTTTGAGAAAACTCTTTTGCTCTTTATGCCAGAACAAAATTTGCATCCCCACCTACTCTACATCTCCTGTGTGTTGTCTTTGCTCTGACACTACAGCTCGTAATATAAGACCAGCAGTAGGGTCAGAAATCTAGGAACCTTTCCATAAGGAACCTGACTGTCTAATTTATGCAGCAAGACAATTATCCAATGTTTTACAACATAATTCTTTAAAACAACTTTGTTAAAGAAGATGTTTGCAAGTGTTCTGTCAAGTGTGGACTGTCCCACATTGTGGGCCTCCTTATATTAGTAGTGAGTGTTTAATCCTGATATGAATGTTCACTCCCAAGTGCATTTATTAATGTCAGTAGCAGGCTTAATAAGATGATAGTCCGTATTGTATGAATTAAGTATCCTTGCTGTTAACATTAATGGTTATGTCATGTTGAAAATGGTGGTGGATATTCATCGGAATATTTTGACAATTCTTATTCAACTTTAAATTCAAAAATGTTTTACTTGAAGATAGTTAATACAAGGTTTCTCCCTCCTTGTGTGTATGCAGCTTGTCATGTGTAGAGCTGTTTAGTTCAGATAAAGTGTTACATGAACATTGTTTCTGAAGAAAAATGATATAATATGCCAACTCATATTCATGGCCACGGCAGGTGCTTTAGTAGATGTGCTATGTGCTGTATTAGGTTGATATCTGTAAATAATAAAGCCCCCTATGTTTGTTTTTGCACTATACAATACTTTTAGTTTTTTTCTGGCACAGTTCAGTCTAAATTGTGAGCACTCACAACAGGGGAAATCATTTGTGTGGGGAAAACAAAGCACTTGACTCTTTAGTTTTGACTGGTCCACAGAGTACAAATGAATTAATCTTAGCTCACTTTTTGAGCTATTTAAAGCTCTTGGTTTTTAGAATGAGACATTAGTGCAAGTTTAAGTGCTTTGCAGAAGTCCCAGCAACCCTGAGAGTACCAATATGAACTAACCCAGGGCAATCTCGAGGGGGGCATCACTGAATGCTGATCACAGGGGTTCAGACGTTCCAGGGATCCCTGGTCTTTAATTATTTTCTCTTGGCATGAAAGACCTGTAATAGGCAGAATATAAACTATGGAGTATATAGCTTAAGTCAGGAGAAACGAGCAGGGTGCCCCAGCATGTCGCAGTCTGAAGCGCATTGGTGGTGAATTGCTTGCGGCACGTGCCGCACACACACTGTACCGTGTGTGGCAGAGCGCTGATAACACTACATAAGGTTTGCTCCTGTTAACAAGCAGAACGTTCACGCTGTGGAATCACGATGATGACGTGGACATCATTAGAAGCAGTGTTTGCATGGAAATATCGATCAGCCTATTAATGTCCTGCAGAAATTAAAGCTGTGCATTTAAGCCAGGCATTGATTTCATGGGTCTGTTGGCACAAAGTATTGGATGGACTATGATAGTTTTAATTAGGAAGAGAGAGATTCATAAGGATCCTGTCATTCTTGAGAATAGTTAATATGACTTACACATTTGATAAATTCTGTGAAAATGTATATCCTTTTTATCCATTTATATATTTATGTATATCTAATATTAACAAACTGTTGATATGTTGTTTTTCAAGTGTTTCTGACTGCTCTCAGATGAATCAGTTGCAGTCACCAAAGTGTTGAAGGTTTCTTCACCAGGTCCTTGTCTGACAGCCTGTTGCTGCTCTAATCGTGTCTCTAATGCAGTCGCACTGAGGACTGCTTGTTCCATTTGACCAAATTGCTGTGGAAGACTGCTTTACATTTGTTTGAAGGCATCGTTCCAAATGATCCAAAGAGCATCATGTTTGATGGGCTCCCGTTGAAGCTGAGGTCCACGAACATGAACCAGAATAGGTATTACTCTAAAACCAATGACTTAGATTTTGTAGTTCATAGAGTCTGAAAACAGAATGTTTCTTTTTCTTTCATAATGTGTTCACCGGGCCTTTCTCTTATTATTATTAATTTATTAATTCATGAAATTTTAATGTTTTATTCAGCACTTAACTTAGACTCACTGATTGGTGCGTAACTAAATCGTATGTATTTTGTGTCCTTACTAGATGCACAATGTTGACCACAAAGCTACACAGAGCAGGAGCAAATATACAGAAGATATTAAAGTTTTCTCACTTGTAAGTATTAACACTCTGTACTTGAGTGCTGCACTTTCGTCTACTTATTGCTCTGTGCTTTTATCTTTTTTATTTCTCTCAGCTTTTCTAAATGTGTGTTTATTTCTTATTTCATGATTTTTTTTATGGCTTATAAAGCATTTTGAAATGCCTTTGTGTATGAAAGGGGCTTTGTCAGTCCACCTGGCTTGCCTCTCCAAATAAATAGATGAAGAAATTAATGAATGAATGACAAAAGGTGCATTCAGAAAGCCCTTCAGAACATGCTCCTGTCCTCACTGTTGTTGTGTGATTTCTCATCAGTGCAGCTTTAGCCATCGTTGGCTTTTTAGGATCTTGCAGCAACTTTGCCGTTCTTTGCCACTCATCTGTCTAATTTATAACTAATGTTGAACTTTTTTCATTTCCTCATGCCCAAAGGTAATTAGATTCTGTCACTGGTCTAAATTGGACTACATTAGTTGCAGTTCATGACTCTTGAAATAAACTGCAACATTTTCTTTTCCTAGATGTGAATTAATAACTGGTTGGCTTGCATTCATAATATCCTTATTTTCATGGCCATGCTAAGAAGGAAAGACAAGTGATATGATTTGATACCCCTGAACATTGTGTGCTTGTTTCAGGGTAATTGTCACAGAAATACAAGAAATCAAATGATAGCAAGAGCTGGTGTGAGGCTTAAGAGCTTCCAGAGCTCATGGGTGTCATCCCGGCTGATTACCTCGAGACTTCAATGTTGTGCATCAACCTGACAGCACATGGTGCTCTTAGACCTGCTTTGAACTGCTCGGATCACAGAAAATGCATTTTGTCTCTGTGACAGTGCTGATCGTCAAGGTGAAGCCGATCATAATGTGCACAGGTCAGGCACGAAAAGGCCGGAAATCACAAGGGAATGCAGTAAGGCTAATGTTAAAGGTTTACTCAGTTTGTGTCGGTGTTCATGTATAAAAGCCTCAAATATGACTCACTTGTAGTGTTTATATTTATACTAAACTCACTCTGTTTGCAGTTCATCAATAATAACCAAATTTGCAATTACATTTTTTAGTGAAGGTCCCATTTATTGCTCATTTTTTTAGGTTCGCGATGATATTTTCAGTGTCAGCTTGAGAAAATTACTGCAACACTTTATTCACCCTTTTACTGAGCACTCTGTTAAAGTGCCTGTCTCTTTAAGGCCCGCATCAGTCCACTCTGATTGGACAGCTCTACCAGGCCTGATTCTACCACCTTGTTTCAACTATTAAGACCTATGTACTATGATACTTTTTTCACTTTTTTCACGGTGCCGCTGAATGCTGCCAAAATTGCCCAGTCGCCAAAATGGCTTTTTCTCACAAGTCACCATTACAGAAGAGATGTATGTTAAACTGTTGGCAGGACACCTCAAACTGCGATCAAGTTTGATTGTGGCTCTTTCTATTACCAATTATTGAACCATGGAGGTTTCATATTTGTGAAAACAAAAGTCAACAGCGAGTTCTTTCAACTTACCAACATGGTGAATGTGAAAGTCACGTACACGACATAACGTAAGTGGCCTACGTAAGTAAGGTACGTTTGTGATGGATTGTACGTAGCGATTTGAGGGCAAACCACGCTATTCTGTTGTAAACCTAACCTAGTATTTCTCTATCCTAACCATAACCAAGCAGTTACGTTGCCTAACCTTTACCTTAAGTACTCCTCTTTCCAAGATATAACGGAACTGGGAATGTAGGATGGTGTGTTGCAGTAACGCTGCGATGGCCATTGTTGTTTTGGGAACGATGATGGAGGTTCTTTTGAGGCCCTACTCTTTTCTCTTCTTACAAATGTGTTTTTGCAACCAAGGCCATGCTAGGGCCTGTGACTGAATAGTTGTAATATCATCCGAAGTCCTGACAGCTCCTTGAAAGCACTGGTGCTGGATATGGGGTGTGTGCATTTCACTGTGGGTTGAATTTTTGATACATTCATAGTATTTATCATAGAAATCTTACTTTACACAATATGGGACCTTTTAAGGGGGCAGTCATTCAAATTAGCTAGATTTTAGGAGAGATCATGCCACTCCTTGGGGACGTCCCTGTAGAGCAGGTTCACTTATTGAGACTGAACTGTGCCAACATACTGTACAGGACTAACCAGCATGTGGACGTACTTAATGTTTAAAAAGTGGCATTTTTCCTTTAAATTACAAGATACTGTAGACACATGGAAATCAATGGCAGTGCCTTGTAGCAACAGCCTTGAGCTAGTATTCATATGACGACTGTTGAGAATGTCACAATGAAGTGCATCTGTTGCGACACTGAAAGTTGAATCATCCATTGCAGATGATGCCTTTCAAGGGGGTGATGAAGACCACAATCATACATGCAACTCACCCAACATGGAGTCATGCACGTAACAGAAGGTGAATCGTTTGTGTGATTCGATTTCTTTTCTGCTCGCATACCTTTGTCGTCCTGGTGAACTCCCTCAGAACCGTCGACTTAACACGCAACGTGACAGCAGGAGAGGGAACAGGACAGGTAAATATTAATCCTGACAAAAGCACCATGGCAGGTTGGAACTTCGACAGGATTATGGAAACAAGAAACATGAAACACCACAATATACAGTGTATCACCCAGGAATGGGCAGCACAAACACAGACACAACTTGGGCAGAACAGAATATTCAGGGACACAACAACAGCAACAACAGATAATGGTTAGTGAGAGACAAAATATAATACAGTATGTTAGCAATTTGTTGTTAAAGCAGCGTGTGAATTGTTGCGCTGTATGTGCAACTGCTGATTAGACTTAACTTGAAAGCTCGTTCAGGCATTTTCTCACGGCTGACATCTCAGGATGAAACTTGCACAGTGCTTGAGAGAAATTATGTGCAAATACTTTGTGGGATTTGTTGGAAATTAACTTAAAGTAAGGCTTCATTTTGTCTTCTATCAAACAAGGACACCATTTCACCTCCAGTTTTCTCTTCAATTCTGGCAGTGTTGCGTTGTTCCTCCATGATGGCTTTGTTGCTCATCCTATTAACCAGCAGCTGTATGCTTCTCTTAGTATTTTTCCTCTTCAGGTGTACTCAGAATTTGTTTGTCTGGCTCCATTTATTTAACAGCATGCCCTCGTTCAGTGGTTACAGCTTTTTTCGCATCTATGGTCATTTGTTTGACCTGCATCTTCATCGTTACATCTTTGCGAAGCAGTGGGCGGTGAGTGATGGACAATATATCATCTGTGTCCCGTCCTTGTTGCCAAAATCATGGTACTTGCTGTGGTATTTTCTTGACACCGTGGGCAACAAACTGTACAGAGCAGAGATCGAACCATGAATAGTTCGGACTGCATCCACTGGTGGTGATCATCTTTGTTTTCTTGGCGGAGATGGTCAGGCCTCAACTTGATACAGCATTATTCAGATATAGTTGGTATTCTTCATTTGTATACACTGTAAACTGATGACGTCGAAAGCTTCCCAGATGTTTTTCTTGTCTTGCAGGTTTTTTATTTTCTTGAATAGAAATCATGAGTTTGCACAAGGATTTGTGGTGTAGGTCAAATAGATCCAGTTTGTCATCATTCTTCCGATTAGAGGAGGAGACGGCTGCAATGCAAACCCCCTTGACTGACCTAACCAGAGAAGGCGTCCACCGCCCTGCACTTACCCGTCTGCCCAGCGGCAGTTTGATCGGTCACCTTTGACTTCTTCCACATCTTGGCGTCCTTTAGAGCCCCACTGGTTCAGAAGACTCTGCAGCAAGACAGAAGATGATACAGGAGGAAATCGTTAGCATTACATACATGCATGGCTCAAAAAGCAAATTGACTGACAGGCTCCTCAGAACTTGAGGTGTCTGTCTCTTTGAACTTGGCAATTTGTTGTGCAATGAATTGCTTATTCTCTTTTTGAACATGAAGGAGACGCCGGTCAAAGGTTGCCAGCGCTTTTTGAAAAACATTTGAAAAAAACAAACAGTTGCTCTAAACTGCTCAGATAGGATTTTCTAAAGCACACTGCAGTTACTCTAAGCTGTCAGCAAGAGGCAGCAACCAATGTTGTTTACAGTAAGACTTGACCTTAACTTAGGATGAATACCTGTCTGAGGAATCCTTCAGAGGCACGTGTTAATTAGGCTAGGAACTCACCAAAGCCTTAAATAAACTGGGTGAAGAGTTAGGCTTGGTTTTAAAATAACTACTCGCTGCTAGTGCCGCGATCTCACAGTACTGATTTTAAGAAAAAAAGATCAAGATGAAATGCCATCATCGAAAAACCTGCAGTCATCCCTTCACTTGATTATAAAAACGTGACTACTTAATTATAGGAACACAAGTGAAGTGTTGAGTCTGGGAGGGAAACCGCTCACCACCACCATTATTTAGTTGATTTTTTATTCAAGATACCAAAAATAGTTTTTATATAAAAACATGAGGTGTAATGTGACACTTACGAGGCTCACAGCTAGCTTGTATTTAACCTTTTACGTATATCATATATCTGCTCTGTTGCGAAAGGTCACAAGCATCACTTCATACCGTTCCTATTTTTTATTCTTGTAAAATTTGACCTAATGACTCTCAAGTTAAGAGGTCTTAACCTTCTCATTGGACAGGGACGTAAAGTAGGTGTGGCAAATAATGTTATTGTCATTATAACTTTGCAGCTGAACATCAGAGATTTAGAAACATATTGTTGACATGAAGAGGTGAGTCCTGTTTGACTTCTGCTTACAGCTCAGTGTGAACGAAACTGTGTCTTGTGTGTTTGCTTTGATGATACGATAATACTGATTCCTTAGGTTTGTTACTGTAAAATACCTATGATTACGATTTTCTTTATATTTATGGGTGTTTCGATTGCTGTTAAGTGGTGTCACAAACGGGTCACTCTGCACGAAAAGTCCAATTAATTTGCATCATGATTGCAATCTTGATAGGGTCAGATTTTTACATTTTGCAAGTGCTACAGCCGCATGGGAATGCAAACCTTAAAACATTTCCTATTTCATTACATTTTCATGACTAAATAAGCCAAAACCGCTGTTAATTAGACTTTATGGAGTGAATAACACTGAAGAACTATAATAAAAGATAATAACCTTCCAATCCGTGGTCGCGTAGGACCCATTGCTCATCATAAGAAGCTGTTTGAGAAAATAGGTTTTCAGCTTTAAACAAATAGAAAATGACCTAAAAGCCCAAATATTTATTGTCTGACTTCTCTTTTTGAACTTGTTCCATCATTGAACTAAATACTGAATCCCTGTGAATTTTTATTTACTCTCTGTCCTGACATCCCGCTGAAAATAAAACCTGCTGTATTGGAAAGTAAGTGTTTTATTTTTGGTCGTACACTTGCTCCAGCACATGTTCAGAAAGGTTCCAGGCGGCAGCAGCAGCAGCAGAAACAGTAGCGGTCTTGGCTCTTGGTGGCACTTGAAAATGAACTACACAACACATATGGTAAAAGCAAAACAGCCTGCAACGGGAGACATCTTGGCAGCAAACCTGTCGCATTAAAGGATACCCACTCCTCTTCCCTCCCACTGAATAGTTTGGCCATTTTAGCTCATTGCATTTATAGTCTAATGTTTTTGGCCTGACTCCCCTCTGATTCAATGAGTTTCTGACTTGTGGGGGAGGAGACATTGTAGACAACATGTCAATAGATCCTGAGCATCTTTCCTGGTGGTTATCCCGGAGATTTTGAAAGATTGTTGCTGCAGGCTGCAGCCCAGTAAACACATCTCTTGATTTAAAACATAAGAGCTGTGCCATAATTTCATATAACCAGCATGTAGACACCCTTGGCTGTCACTGCAGGCAACGTTACTAGTCACCAAGCTTAAAATAAGAGACACGCCATCTGAAGTGTTGGACCACTGTCGCAGAAATACATGCAGCTTTTAAGCCTGAATCAAGCCCCCCCATGTCTTTCTTTTTCTTTTTCATGTTTATATATGTCACTCTGTCATGTTCTAAACACATAAAGGAGACAACAATATTTATATGAATATGACAGATGAGCTTGTTTTCCTAACATGATGTTGTATCCTAATTAAAAAGATTTGGGTGGCAGTTATTTGCTTCTATAGTGTTTTTGACAGTTTGTCTCATAGCTAATTCCACTTGATTCAACACTGACATCCGCAGAATAATCAGCGATCTATTGTGTGACGCATGCGTCGTCCACGCATGGTCAAACCCTGTGCTGTTTGACTCTAATTTCATCTTTGCGTGTGTACAGCATCTCATCCCTTGACATTACTTCAAGTGGAACGCTTCTCGTATCAGTGACATGAAATGCAGCAACAGTCTTCAGTAGATGCCAGTGGAGGTATTTGAAGTTTGTTAAAAAGAGATGCCCGCCCAGCAGACAAGCACATTATGCCTCATTATGTGTCAGTAGTACGTGACATGTCCCGGCGCTTCTCAGCCACCCACCGCAGATGACTGCACCACTGACCACATACTCTTGAAATGGCATCTGGGAGCTTCTCGAATGTCCCTCACTGCATTTATCCACACGTCAGTGACTGCGGCTGAGTGTGCGAGACAGAGGCTGGCTTCAGCTGTGTAGCTCACACAGAACTGGGCCTGATGACAAAGCCTCTCAGTGTCAAATGCCAATGGTTTTATTTCTTCAAATCCACGTCCCAGTGGATTTGCTAATTTGTTCACTTGGCCGACAAGTTTATGTATACATGTTGTCCAAGACATGTAAAAAGCTTGCGCATGTTGTGTGTGTGTGTGTGTGTGTGTGTGTGTGTGTGGCGGCATGTTTTGACCGGCGTGTGTTTTTTCTTCTCCTTCACTTTCTCGTCTCATCTGTTGAATTGATTGTGTCCTCACAGATCTACAGAGCGTAACGGCATCGAAGATATAACTGCCTTTTACAGAAAAACAATGTGTGACACGAGTACAGAAAGAACAGCTACAGAGAGAACACTACCGACTGCAGTCCTTTCATGTAGAAGAAATCCTATTTTCTGCCAAAATGCAGCCCACACCCGTCATGCAGCTGAGGCTACATATCGATTTGATACCACCATCTAAAGTTAGTCATCACTCAACAACCTCACAGCTCTGACCTCACTGCGATGATCCAGCTTCCCAGATTTAAAACCATGAAATTCAAACTGAGAAGCCTGCGTGCCTCAGTAAAGTGATTTCATGCTCCGACACCAAATGTGCATCTCTTCTGTGTAAGTAAATCCTGTGCCATCTTTAACATATATCTGCATCATTAATATGGTTACATACAAGTGAAATGAGATAGCACGACACATTCTGTTTTACTGTAAGCCCCTTTATAGCCCTCAAAGCGCAGCATGTTCAGCTCGTTGTAGATGAAAATAGACGCATGCCTTCATTAATCACCTGCGCGTACAATTAACTTTTTTTTTTTCCACTGCACCTATTTGTGCACCTGCTCTCGAAACGGGTCGACTGTAATCCATTTCTCCTCTCCGCTGTGAACATTTTCTCATCCAGCCTCCGTTTTTAAGGGCCACCTACCTGCTCACAGTCTTCAGTGCTCTCAGCTCTGTTCCCTTTCAGGCAGCAGTCTGGTCACACTGTGCCCTCTCCTAATTTTTTTCAGTGTAATAGATCCTTCCAGCGGCGTGCAAAGTCTGTGCTTGATGCTCCTCTACTGACTGAACCCATAGACTGCCAAAAGCTGTTAAGGCTTTTTTGTATTTGTGGTGACTCCAAAGACATTGGAGGTTGAGTGGGCGGTGGTGCCGGGTGGGGGGCCACAGTGAAGGGTGGGTCACACGCCAGGTTAAATACCTCTTAAAGAATCATTTGTTCCTGTAAACCAGTTGCACTGACACAAATGAAGATGAAGTTGCTTGTTTACACGGCTGGAATCAAGATAAATGGGAGTTCACAAGTTTAGGGCTTGATTAGGTTTGCTGTTTGGTGTAAATGTCACTGTGATTGTTTACCTCTTAAAGTTTAATGTCCTGAATTATAAATGTGTTGAATTATTCTATATGTAAATAAAGGCGGCGATAACTGAGTGCATCGAAACTCGGGTTGTTTTTTTTTCCTTCAAATCTAAAGGGTATTCAAAGCCCACGAGACGGTAGACATTTGATTAAAAATGCACCTAGATTATCTCACACCATTTAGCACACTTTGATTACAAACCACACATCGCCTAAAAACCTAAAAAAAATGGTAAGTGCATTAACGTCGAGCCCTTTAAAACAGTCTGTTGGATATTTTCAGTAAAATCGACGTTTGTTTGTGTGCAGGGATAAAAGTCAGAAAGCTGCCCAGTGCATTAAGGCTGAATAAATTCTGTTTATTGTATCTAAATTACCACCCTGCCAACTTCAGTTAACAAAATAAGGTTTTTGTAAATGGTCAATATTGATTTGACAAACTGGAGTGGGGAAAATATTATTGATGAAGTGTGATATCCAGGGCAAAGTGTCCTTTTTAACAATGGAAAGAGTTATTCATCACATAAATTTAACAACAGGTCGCCTTTTTCTGCATTTAGCTTTTGAATAAAACGTCCAGATGAATGCCGCTCCGTCTAAATCAAGGTTCAAGGCTGCAGACCTCGAATGTTCTGTCTGCCTCCGGTATTCCAGTTGCATGGCGTGTCAAGAGTTGTTGTATTATTTTAAGACACGCTGTAAATGTTGCCAGCCTCTGTTCGTGGAGGCTTAAGTAGAGGATTGATGTATAGGTGCGCCACATTGTCCCCTCCCATCAGATGTCGTGAGAAAAGCGGTGCAGCTGTTACGAGTTTGTGTTCTTATGACAATCTGAAACATGATCAAGAGTATTAGCGAGTGCTAATAACTCCAAGGAAAACATCCTTACCAGAAATACACTTGGATTGGATTACTGGTGGCACTTTTACAGGAAAACACCGCCATCTCTCTATGAATGTCGTGTTTTTTTTTATGCGTGTTGGCCAAATAAAACAAATTTATACCAAACAAATTGATATCCTCAACGGACAGGTACAACCGGCCTCGCTGGAAAGTGTTTTCTACCGCATGCCGGTTGTCATGACTACCCAAACTTTTCCTGCCCTGACAGTTAAGGCAGTGAACTTTACCCCCAGCAATAACAACAACCATAAACATGTCACACGTGAAGAAATACAGCCTCAGCCATCATGTCGGTCCTGGATCTTTAACTGTTTAAGTCAAACCATATGTAAAGTAAACATAAAGGTCGCTGCAAGTATCAGCGCTGATCTGCTTTTGTTTTATTTTGAAATAAAACGATTTAGAGAAGATTTGTTTTATTTCTTTTCTAAGGAACCTTTGTTTATTCTGTTTTGATGTTGACGGTGTTTAGTGGCTCCGCCCCCTCTATATATCAGAGTCTAACACGGTAGGACACCACCAGCTTACATGTTTTCTACATGTCATACAATCATAAGTGCTTATCACTTAAGCTTATATAAATGTTCACCAGCTACTTAACTGGATTACTGGTTCACTTGCATGGTAATATGACACCAGAGGCATGTCGTGGTTCACTGGCCGCAGGTTTAGCCGTGTCATCTGGTCAGGTCGAGGTCTGGGAGGGGCTGATGGAGAGACCATAAAAACTGTCCCAGGCTATATCTGGGTTACTGTGATGTCGTAAACCACAAATAAGTCATGATGGTGTCAAAATGAGATGCCAAGATGCCAATAGATGATGTTTAAGGAATGAGGCTAGTAGACTGTTTTCAAAACAATTGAGCTATATATTAAATCATGATATAGTATAATTGAATCTAACATGAATATTGAGAGTTAATGGTGTTATTGTTTTCAATCGTTTTGTAAGAAAGTCTTCTTTTCTTCAGTTTTTTCATTTAAAAAACTCTATTGGCCACTGAAGCGTACTCACAGGCACATAAATAATAATGATAGCCAGTTTATTTGGCACAGCTAGCCTAAACTAATGCAGTCTAATACAACAGTCCTGCAGTAAATCCAATCTTCTTGAGGCTGTAATATTATCATAGAGGTGAGGATCCAACTGTGTGGTTATTTTGGAGGCTGCATCTTGTGATGTTGAATTGTGCTGTTAAAGAACGATGGCATAATGTTACCAAGGAGCGATTCATCAAGTGGCTGCCTTTTTTTTTGTTTTATTCACATTTCAGATAAACAACTTTCAAAAAGGGGGACCGGAGGGTGTGCTCCAACTACCGGGGGATCACACTCCTCAGCCTCCCCGGTAAAGTCTATTCCAGGGTACTGGAGAGGAGAATCCGGCCGATAGTCGAACCTCGGATTCAGGAGGAACAATGCGGTTTTCGTCCTGGCCGTGGAACACTGGACCAGCTCTATACCCTCCGCAGAGTGCTCGAGGGTTCATGGGAGTTTGCCCAACCAGTTCACATGTGTTTTGTGGACTTGGAGAAGGCATTCGACCGTGTCCCTCGTGGTGTTCTGT
>OMLP01001180.1:0-16769 GCA_900302685.1 Spondyliosoma cantharus
AACATGGTGTGGATACAATAAAAAAAAAAATAAATAAATAAATATTTAATTTATATGAATGTAAAATACCATGAGTGGGACCTTATCGTGTACCATCAAGGACATGAAATCCACAGGTCAAACGATCGTTATGGGGTGCAATGAGAAGAGGTTTCCAGATATTTAAGAAAACATTTTCCTTGTTGGCAAGGCTGTAACGAAGGCGCTCCATATGAAATACATTTCCAAGCTCCCGCAGCCATTAGTGGAAGGTAGGGCTAGACTCATATTTCCATTGTTGTAGAGTCCTCCACAGTTTCTGAGTGCAACACCATTGTCATAAATACAAATTCCAGGTCTATAACAGTTTGTAAGATGTGATGTAGGTGCTAACTACAAATTAAACTCATTACATCATAGCAATGTCATGTGTTGAAAACTTGTATCTTGAAGTAAACGTGTGCAACGCTGTGATCCTACCCTCTCACTGAAGTTACACGATGCAGGAACAAGACAGAGACACCATTCAGCCTATTGCAAGACACTACCGTCAACACGATTTAGAAGCTGTTATTCTAATGTAAAACAGTTACATAATGTTGCTTGCAGTACAGTGCATGAGTAAAGTGGACGTCACTGTTTATTTCATTTTAGCATCTTTTCACAGTGCAGAAAAGTCTTCTTTTGGCATGTTTATGGACAACATGGGTCAACAAAGCTGGTGAGTGCAACACCATCAAGAGTAGGATGACTGTATATGTCTAGACAGTGGGCTGCAACTAACAATTATTTTGGTTGTAGACTAATCTATCGATTAGTCACGATTATTAATAATAATACTAATTATTACAGTTTTTAATTGATTACATATCTTACACATTAATTATTATTTGTTTATTATTTATTATTATGTTATAAATCATTTCATTAAGTGGAGATTTTCCATTCAGCATTTTATAGAGTTTATATTATTACTGTTTTGTACTGATTTAATATCCTACACATTATTAACCAATGAATGTATTCAAAGAGCTCGTCTCCAGCCGGCCTCTTTTCTGATGATACACGGGGGAGCATGAGTTCACAACAACCGCAGTTGTTGTTGTCGCTCGAGATCTGTTGCATTTTTAATAACTACAAATTTTAATAAATCACTTTTTGGTTGCACACTAATGGATGAATATGTCAAAAAAAAATGCAAATCCATTTAGGTTTGATTTGCTTGTAGGTTTGTAGGCTACTACAGTATCACACGTAAATTTAATACCATATATTGAAGATAGGAGGTTTCCACCTGACAGCGACGATAATGCTCCAAACCACTACAAAACAGCTGTAACTCACTGATAACTAAAACAAATAACTTTTATCAATTCAGCTCGTGAACTTACCCGTCTGGCACACATGCCACCATAGCTCCAGGGTGCTTATGTTTCAGGTGTTCATGCATGGCATGAAATGACAGCTGTGTTTGACAAAGTTTGCACATCACATTTTTCGCAGTTTTATTTTCAAAATGTTCCCACACCGTTTTGGTCTCGCTGTCCTGGTCTCCTCAGCATGTTCTGGCATCATTCATATTCTTCTTTTGCTGCTGCTGCTGCTTCTTCTGTGGAACCGTCTTCTTCTTCTACGCCACACTGTGGTGCGCATTGTAGTAGCAGTACTAAAACGATTTGCTTAAATCAAATCTTAAAAAAAAATATATATTAGAATAATAACAATAATGAATATAGCTAATTTTTATTGTCGATGTAATCGATTACGTCGACAATAAAAATTTATCAAATCGTTGCAGCCCTACTAGACAGTAGAAGTATCCTTTGTTTACGTTTCAAAAGTAACCTTCCCAACACTATATCAAGCATTTTCAAGGTCTGATACATAAAGTACACATTGTTTTGGGAAAGAAAAGTTGGCAACAAGAAAACTCTTCAGTAAAAACAAAAATAAATATGAGAGGATGTCAAGTCAGGACTAGAGAGCACACAGGGACAAAATGTATAATGGAAAAACTTGTTTTCTGGGCAACCTAAGCCAGAACTGTGATTCTTTTTAACCTGCAAGATGTGAGTGAGAAGCAGGCCTTCCTCTCATGCTATCTGCAAAGATGCTCGGTCACGAACTTGACAGCCAAATCAGTTGTATGCAAATCAAACTGAGAGTGGAGCTAAATCCATTGGATTTGACATGCCTCGAAATGTCATCCTGTTGACTCTGCCTTCTGTCAGGCTGCTTCCCGGTGTCACCCAGCAACTGTGGCTGTTGCAGTGATCCCAACCTACTTGTTAGACAAATTGTTGTTCAAGGAATGGCTACACTGACCTCAGTGTCTTGGTAAACAGCGTGGCATATGTGTAACTTTCCTATATTTATCATCTGAGGTTTGCCTTTGAGCCTCTCTTTGCACTGTTGATCTGTCATGCTTCCTCCAACCTTCATTTTTCTCTTTGTAGACTCTTCTGTCTCTCTACCTGTCAGTCATCTTGTGGAGGGAGCAAAGGCTCACATGCCTCATGTGTATCTTGCCCCAAATCAAAGAAAAGACAGACTTTGCCTCTGAGTAGCAGTCTGAAAGCAACCGGAACAGTTTCAATACAGTGGTAGTTTTACTGTATGTGCAGCAGTGTGGTTCATTTTGAAAATGTTTGTCATTTAAATGTTCCTCTCTATAGAGCTGAAGGGTCAGCTTGTTGAGCTGTAGTCAGTGTGGCAGGATTCATTAGACGACAGTAGTGACAACTGTAATGGTTGTTTCTTAACTTTTTTTGTTAATGGATTACTTGAAAACGTATTATTTCAGACTGCAGGAAGATACTTTTAATACATTTCTTTACTACCAAGCATAATTTAAACACTGTCCATTTCTCAAACACTTTCTTTCTTCTCGCAAACAATTACAAATATATCATATAGGCAGTGTTACAGTGAAAATGTGCACAACATTGCATCATAATGTATTGCGTCATATTGTCTCATACTCCATTGTATTCCATCCTAGCAGGGCTGGCTTTAGATGCATCATTGTGACAGCACATATTAAACTGAGTGCACTGTAAATCTGGATTTTGCTCTCAAAACTTTCCTTGCATTTATGATTCTGTCCTTCTGGGAGTGTTTTTTTGTATCTTCTTCAATTTCTGTCCTCCTATCTGTCTTTTGGTCTGTTTTTGTGTCATCTTTGTCTCCATCTCTTGATGTGAAAACCCTCCAAAGAAGATGGAGGAAAGGGGGAAAGGGGGAAAGAGAGTGTAACAAGAGAAAGGCAGGCTGGATGGCGATAAGTGGGAATGTTTGGAAAGCATAGAGCTGTGACAATAATGCAGGGAAGCAGTGGAGAAAAAAGGAAAGCAACATCAAGGGGAGGAAGAGGAAGAAAAAATGGAAATTTCAGGGGAGAATGTCTGTTTTTACCAGGAGGAACAGAGGAAGTTGTTACGATCAAGTTACCATGGCGACAGCAGGTTTCTAGCATTGCCTTTTTCATCCCCCTTGATCATCAACTGTGATAAAGATGATAAAGACGATGCGCGCGCGTATGTGTCTGTGTGTGTGTGTGTGTGTGTGTGTGTGTGTGTGTGTGTGTGTGCGTGCGTGTGTGTGTGCGTGTGTGTGTGTTTGAGAGAGAGTGTTTGTGTTTGTGTGTAATTGAGCTAGGGACACAAACAGGTGTTAGGACTGAGACACGGGAGGTATTAAAGGGGGTCACAAAAGGCAGAAACAAATCGTTTAAGAAAAAGCATTTAAGCGTAAACTGTGTTAACAACAGAAAATAGAATCAGCTCCAGTTACAGGACCAGATGGGGAGAGAGGGGGGAGATCACAGGTGAGGAAAATTGAAGAGAAAATGATTCCTGATTTCCTCAGCAGTGGTGAGGAGATTGGACAGGCAGCACAGCCGCCTAGATGGAGTGCTACACACACAATCACACACACACAGGCACACACACACGGGGGTTCACACACACACTTATCCACTCTCACTACAACACTTTGTCAGTACTTAAATGTTGAGAGCTATGAGCAGGGCCTGGCTGCAGTAATCATGAGATAAAATGTTTTAATCGTGGAGCGGAATCACTTCCCTCATCCTTTAATCTCCATGATGTGCAGGATTGGGAATGTTACTCTAAAAATTGTAGTCTGGCACAAATGAGTACCGGCTGTAACTGTAATTTTTAGTGGATTACTTAAACTAGGGGTGATGATGATAAACTGTATGCCTGGACCATGAGACAGTATAGACCAGTGGTTCTCAACCTGAAGGATACATTTAATGATGATGAAAAGTGAAGTAAAAAAGGTTAATTGTGTTTTAAATGTCCCATGTTATGCTTACTTTCACACTTTTGTTTTGAAAAATAATAATGATTTTCTCATACTGTCCACATCAAGATATATATCTCTATTGTGATATAGAATAACATATAAATGTAGCAGAAGATTCATATCATCCACCCCTAACTCAAACTCAGCAGCACACACTGCGACAGAGACACACGTGAACACATGCATTACGTGTCGCATGGCCTTTTTCTCGGCACCAGTGAAGGATTAACTGCTGAGAGACTGTGTAACACATGCGCACATGCGCACACACGCACACACAGACACACACACACAAAGACACATCCAATATAAACATACATGCATATCGGTTGTTCACCAACACACACACACACACACACACACACACAAGTTATTACGCTAGAGTGCTTATGTCACAGTCAATCAGATTCACCCGAGAGAAAATGCGACTAAGATAAAGAGACTGAAACATGAACAGAGAGAAGAAGAGACTAGAAAGAAAGAAAGATAAGATAAGACAGTCTGCACTTGCACACACAGTGATTGCCAACATATTGTACTGTAAATCTGGCCTACTTGGCACCGGAGCCTCTCAGTGGATTAGACTTCCTTCTTTTCGTCTTTGTCTTATTTATCCTGTTTTTTGGGGACAGACGTGATGTTTAATTCTTACCCTCTTTAGGCCCGCTGCCTCCCTTTGAAATGGAAACAATAAGCTCATTGGTATTCCTTATAGAGATGTGTAGGAGAGAGAGAGAGAGCAGGAGGGAGAGGGAGAGCACTTGTATGACTTTGAAGTATGTGTTTGGGAGGTGGACTGATGCAGTAATTGATGCAGGGCATTTGGATGAAGTCAGCGCAGAAGTTGCTCTTTAATTCCACCCTGCTGTATGATTTCAGCACCTGCGAGAGAAATTGTGAAGAAAACGCAAAAATCTGTTTCAATTTTGGTCCTCAGTCTGCTCAAACCAAATGAGAATGAGAGCAGTAGTGTGTGTGTGGTGTGTGCAGGTGCAGTTGGGATTTTCTTTGATGACAAACACCAAGGTTATGGATTAACTCATGTGTATTATCTTGGGTAAATGCAAGTCACAGTAGTAGGAAAGAGAAAGTCAGAAAGGATAAAAATAGAATCCGGTTATACGATGAATTTAAATGCTGCTCCGACGCCTCCAGAATGTATCAAATCTGATGTGAAACTCATCATCTTTTGCAGCAGAAGGTCCAGATACTCCATATGCTGAGTGCAGTTCAGGTATTTGTACACTTGAGGGCACTCTGACAGCAGCACTGATTTGTTTAGTGCATGAAACCTGCAGCGAGAGCACAGAAAAATCTGGAATTGAAGGTCGGAAGAGTGGATATCAGAAGATGGAAAAACAGATGATGCTAAGGGGGAAAAATGTGTGAAGGAAAAAAGGAAGGAAGGAAGGAAGAGGGAAAATAGGAGGGAAGAGGAGGGAAGAGGAGAAAGGTCAAACATGTGTGTGGCTGAGGTGTGTTTATTTAGGTGTGGATATTGTAGACGTGTGTATAGAGGGTGTGTGTGCAGATTAGTCATGCATGTTCATGACCTGTTCATGCAGAGTGTGTGCATGTGCGTGTGTTGGCACGCCCTCAGCTGCCGTTGTGTATTCAGACACAGGTAGTGTGTCTTTTTTTTGACCTGTTGACTGTCACAACTGCATCACAACTTCAAAGGACTGGGTCCGTTTCTGTCATGCTCAAACAAATGAACTGGTTGTCTGTCCTCTCTCACAGACTGCTGACGTTGTATTACTCTCCTCCTTCTGTGTCCACTCGGTCTCAATCAACAGTGGAGTCTTCATCTGTACAGCCTGGCCACCCATCTGGACTGGAACAAATAGTGTTACTTTATGTTCATTATGAATTAATCTGACACTTATTTACCTGATCAGTCGTTTAATCAGTTGGTATATATATTGTCAAAAAATAAGGAAAAGTGTCCACAAGCAATCCCTTCAACATTTCTTCATAGTACTTGTTGTGTCTGTCCAACTGTCCAAAAGCCCAAAAAGTTTCAAATTTAAGAAGATTAAAAAGTTGTTTGAGCTTGAAAAATGGTCAGATCATCTGGTTTGTCAAGAAAGGGGCATCACGGTTTTGATTTTTAATCAAAAATTGACTGAAATGAGTGTTCAGTTTCAAAGATCCAATTCAAATGAATTACTGAAGGGGAAAAACGGAACTGAACTAAACTAATAGCATTGCCTAAGATCCTTGATTAATTTACTTCAGGAGATGGTTTACTGTGGACAGTTTTTAGACACCAAACTTTGTAACAAACTACAAGATTTAGTTTGTAACAAAGTTTCTTTTGTTGTTCACTGAAGGATGGTATTTTTTTGTATTTATTTTTGGTGAATATTATTTGAAATAGTCTAACCCTAACCTGCAAATAGCACCAGGATAAAGTCAAGCTCTACCCCCATCTTTTTTAAAGAAGATTTTGAAAATGTAAATGATGGTTGTCGGAGCATAAAAGTCTTACAATAGCATAGCTGTCAGTGCAAAAAAAAGACAAAAAAAGAAATAGAAACTCAAATTGAATCTTGGATCTGAAGAATCATGACATCCCTTGTCAATATTTACTACTTTTTTCTGTCCATAACTGAATTGCTAAGCTTACATGTAGCTTGTATTTCCTTCACATCACATATCACTGCAAAAGGAACACACAAGGTTTGTTTGATTTCCAAACACAATAAATAGACAATGTTATATAGTATGCTTTGGCTCTGGTAAATTGTGATTGTATTGACCTTGTATATGACATTTTATAGACGCAAAAAAGTTAAAATGTTTGACGTGCAAAAAGATGTGCAAATAGTTGTAAATACATATATTTTTAGATTTACTGCCCTTATGAACTTAAGATCTCTGTGAGCAACATGGACAAGAAAAACTGAAACACATTTTGATTGAGCCAAAAACCTTCAGCGATATGATCAAAAGCTCCAGAACACTAATGCTACCAGCACTGCTACAGTACTTGCCAGAGATCCTCTGTTTTTATCTCTAGGTGCCATAAACTTTTTCACAGTCGGATCACACACACTAACAACATCCTGGTGTCTGTCTCAACTCCCCTATGCCTCTATCTGCGCTGTAAAACATCTTGCATCATTATTCGACATGTAATGAGAACTCTGAGACAGAATTCCCATCAGATATTTCTACAGTATTGCACATAACTCTGTCAGTTTGTGGATGTGAGTGATTCTCACCTCAAGCTACAAAACAGATCTGACTGAAGCTCTCTAGCAAAATCATAGGGGGTTTGGAAAGTTTAAACTTGACTACATTGCTACTGAAGTCAGTCAGTGATTTGTTCCTTTTCAAACCCAGTTTATTACTAACCCTCACCTATTAGTAAATTTGAACTGAACTCACATATATGGCTGGGCTGGAGTTGTATTTTCAGCAGCACAGATGCTATTGAATGATCAGAAACAATACAGGCAGCATTGTGTCTCTATGATCCTCTCAGTCTTCTGCAGCAACACGTTGCCACTTGTCGCTTTCATCATCAAGAAAGTGACGCTGCTCTATAATATACAAGACAAAGTATTAAAGTATAGCTTAGAGAATTTTATGAAATCGAAAGAAGGGCAGGACTAGGACAAAGAGGCGCTCTGCTCCATCAGCACCACAGACAGCGCTATGGATTTATCAATACACAGCATTGTTAGGCCACTTAGTCCTGATTTGGGCACTGACTTTATATAAAGATGAAGGACATGACATTTCTCCAAAAATGAAGCCAAAATATCTTGGTCGCCACCTGGTGACTGGATACAGAATCAGTCACAAAGTCTCCTCAGTGTTAGCAGATGGGACATGTACCAAACTGAAAGTACATGACAAATACGTTTTTGGTTTTTGGATGGGGTCTGTCATTTTAGGTCGTTCTAAACTGTTTTGTTTTAATTAGTTATTTGATGGTATAAAAACAGAGGATGTGATGTCGTGACTTATAGCTGAGCCCTGCTCTCAATTGTCGTGTATGGGCGGGACCTTGATACCATGGCTCCAACAGGTAATTACTGCTACGCATACTTCAAACCGTACTGTATCCGGTAAATTAGCTTCTACTTTGTACAGTGGAAGGAAGTGGAGATGCTACATCATCCATCTTTATACACAATCTGTGGATGCCATAGATTTTAACCTGCGTAAACCTCAGTATAATCGGTGAGTCAGGCAGACTAGACTAACACATTTAACTAAGCACTCTCTCTGCTTCTAGGGGATGAAAAGGGGAAATGGGGGATAATGACTGTACTACTGACTGTACTGTTTTTGTTTGGGAGTATATTTCCGATTAGCTGTACAGTAACTTGTCCATGAGTGAGCAATATTTCCCCTCTGAAAATATAGTTATTTACAACTCCTTTCAGTCCCTGAGGTTAGTTTGGATCCAACATTTGTACCAGAGGGTCGAGGCTGCTCTGAGAGAGGATAAAGCTGCTGCAAGTGTGTGTGTGTGTGTGTGTGTGTGTGTGTGTGTGTGTGTGCGTGCGTGCCAGGGTCATTTCATTCACTGCTTCATTATAGAGAGGAAATTGTGGGTTTAAATTGTTCTGTGATATTTGCACCTCAGGAAGATGGGGTGCCATAGCAACAAATCGGAGTCGGTGTGGTTATTTCATGCACACACACACACACACACACACACACACACACACACACACACACGCACGCATGCATGCACAAGCGGGCTGTCATCGTCATTACCACTTGTAGCCTTCATTCAGCCTGCTCAACACTAACACGCAGCAGATAGTCTCTGTGCGGCATTCAGATTGGTTGAACTGAGGAACCAATTAGATTAGAGAAATGAAATGATAAAGAGAGCACAGAGGTGATAATACAGCCAGACACCATCACACACGCAAGCAATCACATGCAAAGTATCATGCAAATATCGGGTTCACATTCCCAAACACACATTGCAAACACAAAGGCAGTGCAGGGTGTTGCTGTTGGGGTCTGTCGCCCACACCTCATTAGTTGTTTGGTAGTTTTGTGCAAAGAAAGTAAGAGAAGAAAACGGAGCGAGAGGGTTGGAACTGTTTTACTGCAGTGTTCCTGCGTCTGTCTCCTTTTTGTCTCGCTGGCCCTGCATGACTTCTCTCCAGCTATTATCCTTTGGCTTCTTTCTACAGCTGCTGCTGTTGTTGCCGCAGTGTTTTATTTTTCTCCTGCTCTCGCCTGCTCTCTGGTAGTCTACACCTCCATCTTTTAACGTTACTCTAACTTCTGCTTCATTTCCACCTTTTTCACCGCAGGAGATTTTCTGTGGCACTCTCCATTTGACCTGTGTGTGTTTGTGTGTGTTTTGTTTCACCCCTGCGGTGCATGTAAGCGTGCATGTGTCCATCTAACAAAAACTGTGTGTCGGCTTTGAAAGCTTCTATGATGCAGACATTACCAAAGGCTACACTGACGATGATCGACAGGTCCAGGTGCCTCCCACCTCAACCTTTAACATCCCATTAGCAGATTTGCCGCCTTCCTTCCATCTCTCTGTCTCCTTGGTCATCTCACTATCTCTCTTTCACTTCCCTGTCCTCTGGATTTTATCACTAACTCCCCACTACTCACCTCTGACCTGAGCAGCACTAACCAAATACTAAAGGAAGGAAGTGTGTGTTGTGTGTGTGTGTGTGTGTGTGTGTGTGTTGTGCGCGCGTGCGTGTGTGTGCCTGAACATTGTTCAGCAGCAGGAAGGAAGCAGCTAACTATGACAGGAGAGGGGCTCTCCTTTAAACACATAGACACAAACAACATTTTAATACCTTTATTTATGTTCACACTGGAAAGTTGAGAGGGTCATCGCGTCACAATGGGTGGTACCATCAGCTTTATTAACGAGTGCTTTTCTAAATAGCTGCAGACACAGATCAGTACCATGGAAGTACTACAAGTTCACAAGTTTATTCACAACACCGCTTCAAAACAAACTACTACTACTACTAGTAACCTCTGTGGTATCTCTTTCTAGTGTTGTGTTTCTTAGTTGTCATTGTATAGCATCATTTGTTTGGGTTGCCAGATTGTAAAATAAATAATAAACAAAAAAATCATATTCCAATTATTTTGATGGATATTACGATTGTGATATGATTCTTGATGACTGGAATGATCATTTTTGCATCACAATTTTTATTTTCATTTAAAAACAACTAACGGAGACATATTATGCTATTTTCATTTTATTTTGGGTAGGGCATGCAAACCTACTTGGGTTTAGTAGGTTTACATGCTTTAATGCTCAAAAAAGACATTAGTGATCTTGCACTGTCCAGTTCTGCAGCACGGTATTCCCCCTCTGTTTTAGCTCCTGTCTTTAAACTGCTTTTGTAGCTTCTGCGATTTGGATATTACACTTGCAGTTTTTGATAATGTTACAATTAATTGTGCAGCCCTACTGCCCTACAGGCAACTGGTTTGTCCTCAGCTCTTTAGTTCATCGGGTGACCACTGCAGTTGATCATTTAGCCGCTTATCTGTACCTGAAAAAAGCTTAAGAGCCAAATTCCATTTATTGACAGCTTACTAACAATTACGACTGCGGACTAGATAGATAGACTGGATGGAAATCTATAACATTGACTTACTTGCAGACAAGATTGCTCAGTAGAAAGTAAGAAACCCTTTTAAGTAATGTAATTGGCAAAGAGTCCAACTTGCATCCATCAAGTCTGCAGTTGTATGTGTTAATAAGTTCTTAACAAATGGAGTCTAGTCCAGCTTCTCTGCAGCCCAGCCCAATGATCCATTTGAGGGTTGTTCCTGATGAATTAGAGCGCTACCTAAGAAGAGTAATACTGCAGCCGAACCAACCAAAGGGATGTTCATTTATTAGTAAAGGCTTTAGACATTAGGCAACATGTAAACCCTTGATATGGAAGTCGTAACACATTTGCAAACCGCACAAATGCTGCTGTGTGGACATGAGGGGCCCAGACACCAAACCTACATCAAAGAATGAGCTGCGATGAAGACCAACTGTTGAAAGACTCCTACAGCCAACTAGCTATTCTGCATTCGTCATTCAAAAAGGGAAACTGAATATGTGATACATACTCACAAATTCTACACGCAATCAGCCAAAAAGTCACTGACTAGTGCTAACAGTGCAACACAACTAAAGCCGCAGATGCTGAACATCAGTGCCAGGGACAAACCGGCTGGCCTTACTTACTGCGTCCATGTTAACAGGTTAGAGCAGCCACACTGGCACTGTGAGCTGCGCTTCTCACGTGCGTTGCAAGCGATGCTTCGGCAGTGTGTCATCTAGAGATTCGGAGACTTGTCCAATTTTTACCGTGACACGTGCTGTTCTCAGCAAAAATAGACTTGAAAGCGACCTGTGAACAGTCATATCGACGCCATACCAGCATTTCCAAAGAGTTTTAATGCCTGTATGTGTAGAATATGTCACAGACATGAAAAGAATACACACAACAGGTGAAGGGCAGTGTTTTTTTTACTCTGTACTCTATTTCTTTCTCTCCCCCCTACCCTCTCTTTCCCCTTCCCACTTTCTCGCTCTTTCAACGAGGGTAAAGAAAAATCACATCATCATATTCATTGATAACTAAAAAAGGCAAACTCCATGTAAACAGATAGAACAGGCATGAGCCGTGCTGCAGCAGCAACTCTGCCTGTGTGGACACACAAGTGGGTGAGCAGCAGTTCAGCATGGCAGTTGCCACACACTATACAAGCAGCCACCCAGTAAGGCCGCTGCAGAGTTTGAATGCAGAAGACAAAACCCAAGAATGTTTCTAGATTCCTATAAAGTATAACCACACGGTATGTCATCAAACAACATGTGATTTATACATATAGCATCCATTCACAACATGCAACAAGGAATCAGTGAGAGAGAGTGAACCAACAAGAGAGAAGTTGTTGTAAATCCACTCAGAGCCTCTCTGTCTTAGTGGTGAGTGACACCCTCACATGGATCAAAGGATCAGTCCTTACAAACACTTACAGTTTCAGAGTCAGACCTCAGCCAGTCCAGTTCATACACAGAGGTCACAAAGATCGATCGAAGAACAAAGCCAGCAGAGAATATGTCTGTTTTGCTGCTGTAAGACCTGGCAAAACCGGAAGAGCCGGTTTTGCCAGTCCAAAAACAGATAAACTCTCCTTTGCTCCCCGACAGTTTTCATCATTACTCCACAAATGCTCAGCAAGCTGACAGCCTGGTGCCATCTCATCCACTCCACATTTTTTGCCTTGAACCTTCCCTTTGAGTGGTAGCTTTTTACTCCGCTCGCTCAGAACTTTCCTCCAAAATCAAGGTAATTTGACTTTGGAGGAAAAAAAGCTGGATTTCCCGCTACCTGCTGAACTGCCTCCAATTTCAACATCAGTAAACCGTCAATCAGCAAACTAAAGAATTATACAATAAACCCGCTATTAAGGCTACAAGGTGAAATTCTGTCTCAGATAAACATACATTGTTTTCATTAACATTATCATTGTAGCACTCAGCCGGTGGGATGCTTTCTATAAAGCAGTAGGGTCTCTCCTCTCTTTGCTTCTCCTCTGATCTTTTTAATTTTCCTCATCCTCTCATCTGCTTCTGCTCAATCAACTCTGCCGAGATGGACTCTAGTTAGGAGACAGTGTGTGTTGGTATGGAAACTGGCTTATAAACTGTTCAGGTTGCCAACGTTCTAACTCACATAGCAACCAGCAACCCGCCTCTTGAAACGTTGACGTGAAGCAGCTTTGTCATTTCTGATTAATAGAAGCCAGAAAGGTTTATTTGCTGTGTGGATGGACATGTGGACGCTCTGCTTGTAATGACATGACTTTTATGACGTGTGCAGCAAGCTTTAGGTTTTTCTTGTTTATTCTTTACAGAAAGTGGGGAGATTTCTAGCATTTGAATGAAAGGCGCCCACACACCTACCTTGAATTTTACTGGTGTGGAAATGAAGCAAATACTGCACTGCTTGAAAGGTTATGAGTCATCTTCAGACCTTTGCTTACAAAACACTCAGCCTTTTCATCATCTGATTAATTTTAAAACACAAAATGGATACCTGCCACTTAAAAGCCTTCAAATGAGTCTTGCAGTCAGAAATGTGCAGCAGTGGGGAGGAGACTGCAGTGACCTTCAGTGTCAGTGAAGGACTTTTAAAGCATTTCTTTTTTCCACATGAGGACAAATGTTGTGTAAAAATGTGTAAGCAGCAGTGTCATGTTATCAATACATGCTAAAGGTGAGATAAAATCCATTTCTATGTACTTTAAAAACCCACATACATATTTGAGTTTTTAAGTACATAGAAATGGATTTTATCTCGCCTGGTCCAGCACACCGGCTGTTACTCCTGCATCCCGTTGGCAGTGTTATTGATGCCTGTTGCATTCAGAGTCATTGTTTCAGACAAGTGCTGTGCCTTACAGGGTAGAGCCACTGTTGAAATAGGTTATCAATACAAACAGTGCAGCTTGCTGTTAAATGTGTGCGTGTGTGTGTGTGATTGCGTATGTCTGCGTGACTTTCCAAAGTAGGGCGTCATTGTCGCTTTCCTGCTGTTGTTTTACTGCTCGTGTTGTTTAAGGAAATTAGTTATGAGTAACAATAAGCTTAAGTAATATACACACACACACTCACTCAGTCAGACACACACTTTTCTCTAAGCCGTTAGTCATGCACAACGTGGTGGACGCTTTTTTAGCCAAGGCACTTAACAGTTCTGAGAGAGCATAGATTTTCAGAATTGACGGCTCCAGCATGAATCACACCAGGCAATAGCCTTGGCTTTTCTTAGCTCTACACATACTGAACCTATAGACTGATTTACACACTGATTAAATATTAGATTAAATCTCACATACAGTACTACACTGTTTGGGATGAATGCACTGTATATTCTCTTTGAAATGTCAACATTAGTTTCTATGTTATGAGAAAGGAGAATCCAAACCAGAATAAGAATCACTTTAATTTCCAAGTTTTGATAAAGCCTCCAATCCAAAGTCCAAGTGGCTTGTAGTGATGACATTCTGAGAAAGTTCTTAGGATTATTCCCTTAAAATTAAGACTAGACTGAGAGGACTAGAAGTTATTCACAAAGCATCTTAAGAGAGCTCCTCAGTTGAGAAACTGTAAGGAGTAAGGAGGAGGACTCTGAAGAGTTTCTCAAGAAGAGGAGAAAATGGTGGAAATATAAAGAGGAAGGAGAAATATTGTCCAAACGCTGAATGGCAGTGAGTTAATGAAAAGCTACAGTTTAGGTCGTGCAGGGATAATGTTGGTCAATCTTGTTTCGCAATAATGCTAAAATGCCGGAAATGAAAGTGATCGCAACATGAAGATATATTGCAACAGTGAAAATGCATCAGAGAAGCAGTTATGACTTGAGTCTGTCACAATCTTCCATGAACAGAGTGATGACACAAACAATTACAGCCCTTTCACAGTTCCTCTCGCTTTGGACTGCAACTCATCACAAGCCCCACTGGTGAGCACAGCCAGAGGGACCAGTTTATTCAACAGATATGTATATAACATAAAATAATATTCATGATAAAACAGTGTCTTAATAGAGACTCACATCTGGGATTATCTTCTCTGATCTATATCTATTATCACTAAGAGTGTATTTCATTAATTTATCTTCTTGATCAACCAATCACAGCTTTTAAAAGAATGCAACAGGTTCAGTCACACCTCCTGTCCCCTTGTGTCTCTTTGTCCTTCTTGCTTAGAGTTGCTCGGAGAAGTTTCCTTAAAAGATAAGTTCACCAAAAATGAAAGTTAATTATCTATTCGCCTCCATGTGGATGGATAGTCAGGTGAAGTTTTGTAGTCCACAAAATATTTCTGGATGCTGGAAGCTGGTCTAACATAATCAGAGAGATCCTAAATTAATTTGAAAAGCTGTTACTTCCACATTCAACCTGCATTCAAGCTCATGCGCCCACTTCAGACAAGACACAGAGTGTAAAAAATGTATTTTAAAATCAGTTTGGGACCATTCATTTGTTTTTTTGGTTGTCTTTTTATTTTTAAAACAAGTCCCCAGCTGCTTGCTAAGAATGCTGTTTTGCTGTGATGTCCAGAACTTCACCTGACTTCCATCTGCATGAGGGTCAGTATATAATGATAATGAGTCTTTATTTTTGGGTGAACTTTTCCTTGGATCACTCCTAAGGTAAGGTGGGACTCTTAGCTTCAGGTTGAGTTAGGAGCTCTCTGAGGGAATTCTCAGAATGTTTGTAAATACAGCTCCAGGTGTGCAAGGCTTTTGCGTGGGGCAGGTGTCAGAGTTAAAAACAAAGAACAGTTCTGTTGGGTTTCATTCTATAAGCAGAATAATAGATAAATATAATAAATTAAATCTGCTGGACTGTGAATATTTAGATGATATAACAAGACATGACAGTGTTTAAAAAACAACAGTATTAAGGAAAATAAATGATCAATAAATGGAGGAAATCAGGGTATAATGTCTAGTTGTTTAGCTTTCATATTGTACCAAAAAATGGACAAATTGTTCACCACATCTTACCAGAAGCCCAAATGACATCCTCAAAGGTTTTGCTTAATTGACCAGACCAAACCCGATATGTATTGACTTTTATCCAACCTCTACAAAGGTGGGGTTAGGGTTGCAAATTGGGGCCGCAACGTACGTTTATTTTCATTGCCAGTTATCCTGTCGATAATTTTTCTTGAATAATCAATAAGTTGTTTGGTCCATAAAAGTCAGAAAAAAGGAGGATCAAAAATGTCAAGTCGATTATCAAAATATCTGCAGGTTAAATGAATAGTCAACAAATAATTGATTAATTGATGAGTCATTACAGCTCTGCTATGAAAAACACTTTTATGGGAATGACATACAGGTTTAAGATAATGCTTGTTTACAAATGGGTTCAGATACCGTAACTATGCAGTTTTGTGTCTTCACCAGTCTTCAAGCCAAGCATCCCGTGCTCATCCCTGATCCAACCTAACAATCTGCACCTACACTCCTCTGCAAGCGTGACCATTTACTGCCTCTCTACCACCTTTTCCGGCTCCTCACACAGCAGAAGAGTTTCCATGATTGCACATTGCTGAAGCGGTCACCTCAAGATGGGAGCCACCATTGTTCCACCAGAGAGCATGTCAGTGCGCTTGCAGATCCCTTTCAAGCCGGGATAGATGCGCAGTGAATGAGAAGCTGATGTGAAAGGCTCTCGAAATGTTTCATTCCACGGAGGATCAGTTCTAGAGAATGTTGCTTGATTTTATCAGAGAGGAATTGATAATTAAATGTTAATGTTTCTGTCGAGAGGCAGTAATCTGTCACCTGAGAGGTTGTCCTGATATAATCAGTCATTAATCAGTGATCACATGAGTACAATGAACAAATATGCACTTAAACCTGAATGAAAAAACTGCACTGCAATTATTGTTGTTAACAATGCAGTTGAAT
>OMLP01001186.1:0-17668 GCA_900302685.1 Spondyliosoma cantharus
GCTGCACATGTGCATCCTCTAAATATCAATTGTTTCTCCAGGGAAGTCCAAATCCTACTCGAGCTGCACACAAAATACCTTCAGGCAACATGTAATATATGTACGGCATACAATCCACCCACATAAATGCTACCAGTGTGCACTCAAACACATGAGCACAGACACACACACACATACATGCACACACACATATAATTCAGGAAGCTCATTAGGCACCACACACGGAGCACCTAGTAGGCAGCAACCTTTTTTCTCTGACCAAGAACATCAACAACTCTTTTAATCTAAACCACCATTAATGAAGCAGAACCAGAGGAGACGTTAGAAAAAAATACTCCCCTGGATGCGCTGTAATTCCTGTGCCCCCATTGTAATTATAGTGCTCTTCCTATTAAAAAGAGCCCCCCCTGTTACCGATGCCTTTTAGGGTCAGTGGTCACACCAGCTGCAGCAGCAGCGGCGTCCGAGGCGATTAACTATTGTACCAGGCATGAGTGTGTCAGGCTGGGCGCTGGCTCCAGCAGCGTAAACATATTCTTCTAGCTGTGCCTATGTCACTCTGTGTGTTCCTCTCTCACAGCGTCTGACACCACTGTTCCCCTCCTCTGCCCATTGTGCCAGTAGCCCTGCAGCCAGAAGCCACACAAGCTCTGTCTAATTCAAGGCGGCACACCATGCAAACAGCAGACCAAAATAGGATGGATATGTGTCGCCCTTGCCTCGCCCTCATTCTCGGGCACACATTAAAGATTGAGAGCGCAAACTCTGGGAATGGGATGGCGCTTCGGAACGTGATCCCGGCACCTGAATGCAGAATTACCTGCAAAGAGGAGAGGTTGCTGTGTTTGTGCATTCATTGAGTGTGTGTGCATGCATCCACTTGTGCATGTGTGTGGCCCGTAGGACACAGTAGAGATATGGCAGTCACAAAAGCCCATCCCTGGAGAGCATTGTGTCCACCTTCAATGCCTCATGTTTCATATTGTAAACTCCCCTTGAGTCAATTACTGTGTGAGTCTTAAGCCACCATAGCCACTTACTGTAAGTGGACGTCGAGACAGTTAGGTTATGACATGTCCTGCTGTATGTCCACTGGCAACAGGGGTTCCCTGAAAATCTACTCGCACAAATCAAGTCAACTGGAAACCCCAACAATTAAGAGCTATTTGTGGGCCTGAACTCCGAGCATCGATCTGCTGTGAAACTCCTCAGAATCAATCCTCTCAAATGTGTTTTTTATTTTGATTAGAAATACAGGGAGGCGCTGAGATGTTGACTGTAGTAATGGAGATTAAAAATGTGTTGACCAAAGTGTTCATCAAACTGCGATCCGTCATCTCCGGCCCCACTGAAAGAAAAGTGTGCTGACTACACATTAATCCGCGCCGCAAACTAGAAAATACATCTTAGCAAGACAAACAGACAGACATATGGATGAAGTGAGCGCCGGCATCTATTCTCATTGTGTCACAGGCGGGGGGGGGTCATGGGAGGATAAGAGAGGAGGGGAAAGAAAAGAGAAGAGAAGAAGACTCTTAAAATTCCTCAGTGGGTGCTATTGTCCCTGGAGAGTATTCAAAGCATGCAAAGGCTCTCTGCATAGGAAAACGGCCCTCCTCATGCTAACTGTGACTTTGCATTCATTGTGAGGAAGACACAGGCATCTCAATGCATTAGGTGACTCATGCAAACCATTTCATCTCCAATATGCGCTGTTCTCTGGCTCAATACAAAGGGCTGCGAAATGATTTGAGAGTGTGATTTGGTCGAATTAAATTTCTTACCGCCAACAGATTTTTATATGGGTTAGAAATATACCTCAGATTCATCTGCAGAATCGAAGGGAATGGTTTTCCTGCTGATGTAGATTCGTCAGATGTATTCAGCAACAATTTGATTTCTATCGAATTCTAAGACAATGAGAAAAACTTCAAATGTCATTCTATGTGTTTATTGGGCTTTGGGCAGTTTTTATTTCATCTGACAGCTCAAGCCCACGCAGCGGAGAAACGGCTACATTCTGTACTAGTCCGCAGCGAAGAAGCTTCGGAAAGCTTGCGGAACAGTTTGCTCAAAGCATTTTCATTTAACTGTATTTTGCGCAGCTCTGCCACCCCTCTATAGGGTCATATTGGCTTATGATGCGCTGCAACTGTGAGTAAATATAAGCCTGTGTATTAGATTTGGGGCCTGAGATGGAATCTAATTTCTGTGAGGTATGTGAGAGAGATTGCTTGCTGATACACATCCAAGGCCACATCTGGCAGGCCCTATCAAATATACATGAACCTCAGGAGATCATGATATGGCTGCACTCCCATTATTTCTTCTAGTCCACAACACATTCTTGTTCATTGTATGGTGTTTGATGCCGACGCTGACATTTACTTTGATATTTAACAACTTCGTGCAGATCTACACGCCACGGCATCTGTCTTCTGCCTCGGCGTTCGCCAACCTCTTGGTTACCGTCTGATCTCATGAGGATACCATTTAAGAACTGAATATTGTAATGAAGGCAATAAAGCATGGAGATGACTTGGCTGATATTGAGAAGTGACAGTTAATTTGAGTCATTGGTGGAGCCAGCTGATAACAGATTGATAGTGTCACCAACCGTAATGGACAAGTAATTAATATCTACTGCACGGACTCCATTTGGAACACTAATTTATGATATTGAGTTTCAGGTGAAACAAAAAAAAGGGGAATGACAGAAAACATCTCAATGTCTGGCGCTGTGTCAACCTCATTTCAGTCCAGTCGGCCCTAATAACAAGGACTATATACATTCTCCTCTCACAGCAGCACTTCAGCCGTTTTCAATTTTGGCAAGTGCAGAATGCAGTGTATTTTTACCTCCGGTCCTTTCTGTCAAGCTCTGAAAAGGCCAAATGGGTAGTGGTGGACAGTTTCTTCAGCACCTCAATACCCAAAATTGTGTTGGCTGCTTACAGTGGAGTGGTGGTGCAGGGAGTAAAACGCAGAGTGACAGGCTGAGGTCCCGGCACAAGGGCAGAGAGCTGTGAGCTGAGCTGTGGCGAGGAGCAGCGCGTCCACGCCCTGGCAGCCTCATTCACTATTTATTTGTGGGTCTGTATATGTGTGCTTGTATTGCTATCTTTGTGTGGAAGAATCCCTACTTTAAACCCCTGGGTGAGGACAAGTCTGCTTTGTGAGGACATTTCTGCTTTGTGAGGACATTTGGGCCAGACCTTAAAAACTATCAAAGGCTTGTCTGAGAGTTAAGTTTTGAGGGTTGGGTATTTTAATTGTGATAGCTTGGTTAAGGGCCAAGGGGATGTATTGTGTCAATGAGGTTCCTAAGAAGTACAATTTTTTGGAAAGTTTTGTGAGGACTTTCATGCTTTATGGGGACATTATGGCTGGTCCACAAAAGGCTGTTTGAAGGTTAAGATTTAGTCAGCTAAGGTTAGACAACGACTTAGGTTAGGGTGAGGCTATTTAGGTTAGGCATGTGGTTCTGATGGTTAAGGTTAGGTTAGAGCGTTAAGTTTAGTCTACGGAATGCATTATGTCAACAAGGGTCCTCACAAGTAGTGCAAGACAAAGAAGCACGTCCGTGTCTATGTGTGAGAGAGATAGCATGCTGCAAGCTAGCGTCACTGTCTTTGCTTATGTTGTGCGGGTCCTTGTGCACATGCACGTGTCTGCATTCTGGTGAACTTTGTGGAGCTGTGCGACTGCCTCACCGAGGTAAGAAAAGCATTCAATAGTTGCCTTTCTGCCTCAGCGGTCACACTTCATATTATCAGTCTTTTACATTCAAACCTGGCTGTATTCAGCGGAGGAGAGAAAGGAAAATAGAAGAGAAGAAAACATCAGGCTCGTGTGAGCGAGTGCACAGGTTCCTTTTCTCATGTTTTGTCCTCTTTTCCATGGTAACATGCCTTTCACTGCAATCTGTCTGTTTCCATATCTTACCCCATATTCTCCTCTCTCTGTTGTGTCTCCTCCTGCCAGTGCCAGTAGGCACACAGCTGTAGCCACATAAAATCCCACTGGAGTGGGTGAGTATGTGGACCTACATGTACACATGCCTCTGTGTGTGTGTTTGCATGTGTGTGGAGCTGAGCCGAGCGTGGAGGGGAATATTTACGCAGGCCAACCTTTAACGACAGTCAGTCCCACGGGCCTGGACCTGCCATAGCCAGGGCTGTGGGTGTGTTGTGTGTTCAGAATGTGTATGCTGTTGTTTGTGCGGTATCGATGAGTTATGTGTGCGTACGGGCGTGTGTGCGAGACCGAGTGTGCTCGTCTATCAGTTAGGCCGCATGCTGGCACGCTCCAGTTTCTCAATGTCAAGCTAACACATATTCAACAGCAACTAACGTCACAGCACTTGACACATATCTCACCCACAGACATTCTTTTCCTGCACACATTCAGAGTGGCATCGGTAAGCCTATTGCCATTACTATAGAATGTGTCAATGTCGGCTTCCATCAGCACACAAAGAAGTGACTCACAGGTCGAAGCTGTAGCGTACAGATTAGAAACTTATACTTGACATCTTTCTGTGGCCCTCAAATTTCAAATATTAATACAAATTAATTACAAACCATTATTACAAGCTCTTCACCATGTCAAATATGCATCTCTACTGTCTCTACCATGAACCATCTGGGGTTGAATATTACATTTTTCAGAATACATTTTTATTTTTTTTTTAATTTTCCTTTTACCTGTTAGGACTGTGTTCTTCCTATTCGGCAGTAATGTGATTATACACCAGGTATCCAGGCACATAAGACACGGACATGTGTTTGTATTTGTGAAGGTAATTTCTTGCAAATTCACATAGAAGACACTTTGACATTAGACAGTAGGGGAAAGACAGGTGCAAATAATAAAATTAATGATTCCATTTAGCTGATTCGGCCTCTGAGTCCTCATATTGTGCACGCCCACGCACCATCACAACTTACTGGGACACTTAACTATAACAGATCCATCGTTAATGTTACGAGTAACACCTGCGCCTTCTGCAAAAATGACAAGTTAAACATTTCTGCTGTGGAAAGGCTGTCGTAGGTTAGTGATTTTCTTATTACTAAGATCTCGAACAGAGATGTTTGCTCATTTTGTTCCAGTTTTTAATGAACATGTACCAAGCTCTTTGATTACACGGTGGAAAATATTTTGAAATCGTCTTTATTTTCTATCTATACAAACAAAAACAACGAAAAAAAAACAACCCTATTTGGCCTCTTGATGACCTAATGTACATTCAACTTTTTAACCAGCACTAGTTTGAGATGCAATAAGGTCATTTTTCTTGGAATTGCCATGTTGGTGGTTACGGTTCTAAACACAAGAAAATGTTTTACTTGTTTGTTTGTTTTTTTAAATCAGAAAATCATCTTGAATCTTTGTTTATGCCACATCACACATTCAAACCCCCTAAATCTTACTGACGCTATGCTGTCTTTCTCTCTCCCTCCCTCTCATTGGTGCAGAAAAGAACAGACGCAGGCAGGAAGCAAAATGCCTGGATCATTTGGCTGCCATCAGTGCTGATGATTATATATAAGCATGTAAGAAATAGTTTCTCTTTGATGAAAGTTTATTACCGACTTTGGTAATAGCAAGTATGACAAAAAGACAAAAAAAATAAATCAAGGTCCACCTATCAGCCTTTTCAACCAAAGTACAACGGATATCAATGGATCCATCTCCATGACAACCAAGCGAACTCCAGCTGTGTCTCAATTCAGGGGAAATTTGAAGACCAAATGTATCACCGCAGCGCAACAAGGCCGAGCCATTTCGAGATTTCCTTCAAATGCAGCCTTCGCTTTTCATGCCTTGAAGGTTCAAAACTAGAGGTCTGAATCTTCACTGGCTTCACAGTTCAATACGATTACGATTCAGCTGTCAATGACTTGAAAAAGCAAAATGATTCTCCGTGTATCTCTGTGTAGGGCATCCTAAATGATCTATCTCACGCGGCTACTTTTTCATCATTTATTGACTCTGCTGCACATACCTTTCTGAGTTGGACGACAAAGTGGTTATTTATGGCTGCAGATGTTAGCTTCGCGTGAAAATGCCAAACGAGAGGCAGAAGTAGCACTCAGGTTGGGTCTCGTCCAGTTCGTGCTTCCCAGCAAGGACATAAAATCCAACATGTGCCCTGAGATGTCTGTTTTTTTTATCACTTGCAGATGATCTCTGCCTCCCTCCGACATCCCTCCTACACAAGTAATCAAGTAATGTTAGCCTAATGTCCGCCCACAATCGAAGCATGGGAGCAACGTTGTGACATAACTTTATTGTCCATCTGAGGCCAGACAATCAGCAATCAGCATCAGCTGCAGACTCTCGATCATGCTCCGTCTCTGCATCGATGCAGAATCTTCCACTTCCACATTGCGATGCATCTCATAATCAATAAATGTCCACACCTCTCGTTTCAACTGTTGCAATCTTCACATTTTCTACAATTTTTTCAACTGTGATCGACACACAGAGCGAAACAGCAACTGAATACAGTTTTAAATATATGTATGGGGTTTCAATTCACTCAAATAGCTAACCATACAATCATATCAACACAACATGGGACTTCAATTCTGTCAAGGTTGTGAGGCGACAGGAGCAGCAGAGGTAAGATAGGGGGGAGCTGGTGATGTATATAGACCAGACCATCTCATTGAACACCGCTCAGTCCAGCCTTCATTGTCTAGGAAGGCTACACCTTCCTAGACCTTCAGCCCTGAAATGAGACACAACTTCGATCTGCATGTGAAAGCGCCGGGAAAAGCTAGTAAGCAGATCTTGAGTCAGGATAGTTTTGTCAAACAACTAGGTTTAACAAAACTATGCATTTTCATTGATGTGGTTTAAATGTCAAAAATATGTTTAAAATAGAAGTCAGCAATATGGTTAAAAAAATCCACTATCACAGTTTGTCTAATTTGAACTGTCATATTGTGACACAGTATGTTGTCAAAGCTGACAAACTATCTAATAAAAAACGAAGCCTGACAAAAATGTCTGTTTTTGGCAAATCTAGCAAATTAAATACCTGATAAATGAAGGCACTTCATCATGTTAATGCAAAAATTACATCTAAATTCCGTTTGACAGAAACATTCCTGCTTATTGATTTGCAACGTTGCCCACAGTCAAATAACAGTATGACAGTTTGTCTCACGGTATAATTCATTATGTTCCCCAACAGCCATTTAAAGGATTTGAGGTATAAATCTGCCTATCGAGTGCTTTTTACCTTTCTTATTTATCAAACGGTAAAAGGAAGCACTGTCTTATCATTATCATGGTCTTCTTATATTAGGCGATATGGTATTATTTTTCACAGGTGAGAATATTATGTATTCTGTGTACGCCATTCTGAGTTCATTTCCACATGACAGCGGCATCTTTAGTTGCTGTCATTGACTGTTAATAGCTCGGAGCATATCAGTTCTACCACACACTGTCTCCCCCCCATGTCGTCCTGTCACTGTGCACTGTTCCTGCATTTCTGCGAGGGGAACGTCGGCAACTGGCCTGTGCTGATTCAATGAAGTACTTCCATGGTAACATGTTTCCCTGTTTGAATTCTAATCAAACACTGGCCACCCTTTTTCAGCCAGGGATGTGTTTTTGGCTCTGATCTGTAGCTGTTCCCATGAATCAGACCATCAGATATTCACAGTGCCATCTCTGATGTTGCAGCTTTTTCTCCCCCTCGCCAGCTTCATCAGTTTTGACACAGAGAAAAAGACGTGTGCTTTTGGGCGCCTGACAAATTACAGCAGCACAATCTACAGCGTTTGCATTATTTAACATCACGCTGCTTGGGGGACATTTGCAAAAAAAAAATATCCACACACCAAACTAACCCCTTGTCTTTCTTAGGGCTCACAGCAGAAGACATCATCTGTCCGTCCTCTGGGATTTTCGCTCATTTCTTCCAGTGTCTCTGCAAGTGCTGAACATGTTTTTGCATCACAGCGGCCGGTGCTCGTCTCAGAGGACAAATCAGGTACCCACACACCCAACGTCTTTCCCAGGAGGTCAGGGTGAGAGGTCAAGATGGGCTGGATAGGTAGCTGTTCCACAGAGGGAAGGTATTATTCCATACCGCTCTTTAATAGAGACCAGAGGGAGAGGAGGAGTAGCGGAGGCTGGTAGGGTTGAAGCGCAGTGGCGCTGTTTCCCATCGAGTCTCCCTCCTCTCTCCTAATGAGCATTCTATTAGCAGCGAGGGGACGGATTTAGGCAGTTAGGCATACGGAGAAGGCTGGCTAACAATGCAAGTGGTTAGCTAAACAGCTGTTCTCTCTCTGCTGCCACCTCCCATCTCCGGCTAATGAAGCCCTCACCGATGAGCAGGAGTCCCGGGACATGCCTGAGAACAGCCAAAGACATCCAGGCAGGGGATATCAGTCACTCACAGGCCTCATAAAGAAGCCTGTGCAGAGGATAGCTTCACCGATACGACAACCAAGGCTCCAATTAGATAGTGGCTCTGAGGGGAACCCTAAGAATAGCACATTGGGCGAGTGCAGACAATTTTTTGGAGCATTCTGTGCCGCTCTGTGTTTGGAAACTAAACACCTCTTCGCATTGTTTCCTCTGAGTGGGAAACGGCCGAGGTCATGATGCCTTTTTCTTTAAATAATGGATGACAAACAGATCGCTGTGATGATTTTGGTGAAATGTTGCATGGCTACATTTCGTTATCGTCTACAGCGTGAGTAGTGTTCACAGTGGTGCGCATCGATCAAGATTAGTGGCATGCCATATGGGTTTGTCAACATGTGAAATACTGCGGAGGATGCGTGCTCTCCAAACAGCCTTCACTTCAACAAGGAGAAATGTCTCAGGCGCAACGCATATTTTCATTTTGTAAGAACTTGATATGGCATTATGTTTGGCTGGCAGAGAGCGGTATTTGTTCAAGTTAAATATTGAGTCAGTCAGAGGCTTGACTGTCTTTCCAGGCCATCTTGAAATGTCACAGAGTTGAAGATTTGTCTCGCATGTATTCTTTTAAAATCTTTTGAGTAATCGCATTAGGTGTCACAATAAAGGTCTGTTCTGAACCTGCATCAAAGCTCGAGCGGGAGAATCTGACAGTCTACACTTACATTTTGCAGCAATTAGCCAGGTGTGAAAGCTTAGGTGTGAGAACAGGCAGAGTTCCTCGTACTCTGCAATTTCTTTTTTGCTCATTCTTCACACAACCATGTCTGCCAGTGTGTTGAATACTAAACTGCTCATCACGAACAGCTTTGAGGTAAAACTTTGCTTTTAGTGTTTGCTTTAATCTGCGAGTGTTAGCTCATGGATATCACACTGTAAGAGGCGCATTGGGAGTTTTGTTTTACTCCTTAATTCATGCTCTTACTTTTCATCTAACAGATAGGAGCCTCGCTGGTTTTCTGATCGGCTTTGCTTTGTCAGCAAAGACGTCCTCAGCACTTCCTGCAGCTACTTCACAATAAAAGCCTTCAGGGGGCAAAACCAATTTTGTAGGCAAAACAACTCCTCTTGTTGCTTGATTTGCTGCATATGTGCAGACTATCGTTCAGTTTTCTACTGGGACCAAAACACCTTGAGGCCTGACCAAAGGTATTAAATATTAAAACCTGACACCCAGATGAAGACTTCTTTACTGGTTATACCATCTTAAAGATGTATTTGGAGATGGTATGCTTTTGGAAAGTGTTCCAAAATAAAGGGAATAACTTTGGAACTCAACAGCTGCTTATAAACACAACCAATTTGAACTAAAACAACTGCCAACAAATAAAAGTCTATATTTCTCAGATAATTAGTACAAAATGACATAATTCTTTCCAGGAAACTTCTGAGGAAATAATCTACCCAAAAACTGAAGTGTTGGTGTGTTATCTCTCAACATGAATGTTTAAATGCTATTTTTACATGATGCAAGAAATACTCTGGTGGATACTGATTTTTCTTTCTTTCCTTGTTTATTTAATTGGGCTTGAAAAAGAAAAGTATTTTTGACTGTATAATGTTCTCCTACCAGGTCACAAAGAACCTTGATATTCCCAGATAAAAACATACAAGGACACAACCTTGTTTTTTTTCATCATTTTGCTACGCCTTTATTTGCCAAAATCTGAAATTCTTAGGTCCTGCACATGGAGGGCATTTTGATGTCCTTTTGGATTGTTTTTTTGAGGGTTTTGTTTTGGTAAGCAGCTGCACCAAGTGTTGAAGTTTAGCTTTAAGGTGTGCCACTGTGGGCTCATCTGGTAATAAACCTAGGACATTTCTTTGTAGGCAGATAATCGTGAGATCTCTACCTAATGATGAAAAACAGTACACAAATCTCCAGCAGAAGAGATGCACAGGCACATTATTGTTCCAGTATGACTCACTCTACATGTCAGACAGCTTCTTACCCTTCCTCTGACAAGCCAGTTTGCAAATGGTGTGAATGATTCGACGTCACATGATTCAATGGGCTGTACAAGCTACAGCAACTGAGATTATATTCAATTTGTAGCATGCAGATGCTAATTTAATTCAAAGTCCAAGTTCCAAATTGCATTTTTGATGTAGAAATTCCTATACATGAGAGGAAATCATCTCAATGTGGTGAAATAGCGCCCTGGTAATATTGTTCCTCTGACAGTTGCGTTCGATTTGGTGAGTCCCTCTTTTTTATCACTGAAAAGGATCTATAGCTTATGCTACCTCTCTAAGCTAAAAATCTATTACAGCCTTGCGGGCCCAAGAGTAAAAGATTTAGTCTTTTTGTCAGGTTGCACATTGTTGGCCCTTTATAGTAGAGGTTTCTGCTTGTCAGCATGTTTGCTGAAGTTCCTCTCATTGGGGATTTCATTGTGCTCAGACTATGCAAATTTCACAGCTAAGGCTAATGCACTTGCACTGCCCAGAAGTGAACGTCTTGGTAGGCAGGATACAGCTTGTGACTGCACGTGGCCCTATTCTTACACAGTCTGTCTCTCTCACACACACACACACACACACACACACACACACACACACACACACACACACACTGGACAGCTAAACAGTTACAGCACATTATGTCAGTGATAGGGATCCAGATGGTATACATGAAATCCCTTTTCCTATATCACACTGTTATAGACTCGCACCAGTTTAGTCCCACAGCAAAGTAATTGGAGTGATGTTTTTCCTATGCGACACTTCTTATCACACATTGAAAAAACAATTTTCCTTCCAAATCATTCTGTCTGCGAGCACAAGAGTAGCAAGCGGGCTCTGTGTAAACAGAATGATATATTCCTGGATGCCTATAATCATGCAGTAAACAAGTTTTTTTCCTCTCCGTGCAGATGAAGCGTCTATACAAAAAATTAAGTGGATGCAAGTCATACATTTCCTATTTCAAAATAATTTAGAAGTCCCCAAAACAGTCTGACACACCTAGTAATGTTCCCTTCCTGCTGCAAAAATGTATATAAATCACATGTTATGCAAAGCGGTTAAATTGATGAGGAGTGCGACGGTGCTGTGAAGCGTGCCGCGGCTTCGTAGCAGCTCCACAGTACCCTTCTGTTATTCATGTGGAGGCATTGAGCACTTGTCTCTCGGCAGAGATAAACAGATGTATGGACACCGAAGGAGTGACCTAGCTAGCCGCAGAGGTGAGCTGTCAGCAACAACAAGCAAACACAGAGTGGTCGTGGTCATCACTAAAGGGCAAAGTTCAGCTAATTACACCGCGGTTGTTCATCTGGCCGACAAACACGGAAACAACAGTCTATTTAACAGCACATTCAGCCAGCCGCGTTGCCTCGTGTGGAATGCCTAATGAATGAACACTTACACAATCGGAGTGGGAAAAAAATGCAGCAAAGAAGACAAAAAAAAAAGAGAGAACAGACAGTGCAGAAGCAAAGATGGATGGACATAATGAAATGTGAAAATAGCAAACGGGACACGAGCGAGTGGTGGGAGAGAAACTGGGCCAATATGTGTGGAACAACAGGGAATGGAGGGGAGAAGGCGAGAGATGGAGAAGGTGTGAGAGGAGGAGGGAGGTCAGTAGAGATGTGGAGATGGGCGGAGGGGGAGGAGGATGGGGGAGAGATGAGCCCCCAGTGCTCAGCTGTCAGTGCTTCCTCTGCAGGTGGGGCAGGAGGAGTGCCAAGTCCCTACTCTCCCACTCACACAGACACCCATGCATCACTCTATAATGGATGCTTTACACTGGTGCCAGAGAGAGAAAGACTGAGGGAGAGCGAGAGGGAGACATGGTGAGAAGACGAAAGAGAGACATGGGGGAGGGTGGGGAACTGGAAAAAGAAAGAAACGGCTATGAGGAACAGGGAAAAAGGGGAGCTGAATAAAATGGCTTGGAGATTAAGGCGGCGAAAGTCGAGGCAGGGAATGTAGCAAGGAAACGGATAGGCAGACAGACAGATACCTCCATCAAGTCATTAGACCAATCAAGAGAGGAAACAGACGAGACAGTCTGGGAGCAATATGATGCAGCTATTGGTTTAATTGATCTAAAGCCTAACAGGATCAAAGAACGGCGGGGCACAGCCGGGAGCTGCAGCCACCGATCCCCCCTTCCACTGTCACTGTCCATTAGGAGGTGTATGAATGCGCCCTTGACAAAGATTTATCAAGAATGATTCATAGAGGGGATCTACCTGAACTAATGACTCGCCAGCATCTTCACCGGGGATTGCGGGTCATCAACAGATGACATATTCTGTAGTCACCTCGTTCATCAGCTGCGATTAGATTCCAAAAGCAATCTCAGCCATGCATCAACAGATGGGTCTCATTGTATTTTCTTGGAGAATATTGCTGAGACAGCCCGTGTGTGCCACATGTCGCTCAAGCTGCCGAAGCCTATTCATACAGTTGTGGATCTGGGCCTGCAGGTATATGCAATGCTCTGAGCTATTACCTTGGTTGATGGAGGCATGGATTTACTAAAGTACTCAATTATCCCCTGCTTCTTTCTCTGACCTGCTGCTCGGCTCTTTAACACCTATAACTCCATGCTTTATAGGCTCAACTACCTGCTGCAAGCAGAGACAGACTGATGGCTGGACTACCTGAATGAACTGCCTCCACCGTTTTCAGGCCATTTGTCAATTCTTCATTCCTCTGCTCTCTTCTGGCTAGGGATAGGTAAAGCTGCCTGCCGCTGATGGACAGCCCAACTGGATATTATTTTCTAGAGTGTTACCTCAAACCAGCTATCCGACCTCAGTGGAGTCATCTTTACCCTAATAGCCCCCCTCCCGCCTCGAATTATGCCGCAGAGCCCCCTTTTTCCTCCTGCTCGACACAACTTTGGCTTCTTTTTCTCTTTGCAACGGTGAGTAGTGAAGAGAAAAAAAACTATTTGCTGTCTGAATTAAACCATTTCCAATTTTCTTGTGAGTTCCAAACAGAGTAATACCTCTTAGCTGCAGAACAATCCTCCATCTTTGTTTTGTGAAAAATAAAGCAATTTTGCTCCGCTATACAAAGTCAAATACATTGTCGTTCAAAGAGCACCTGAAAAATGTTGCATAGGCCACTTGTTAAAAGCAGTTTGCCTTCTCCGCACAATGACGGCCACACTATATGGCAGACAACAAAGCAGAGTAGTCAGCGTAAATAAATACAAGCATTCTCGCTCCGCAGAGATGGCATCCCCCTGGTTTAATTATCGCTCTTGTCAATCGAGGTGGAAGAATACGGCACCTGACAAGGCGCGTCCCCATTCTCTCATCTCGCATAGGCCTTTTCACACCCTGAGATGCACAGACACCCTTCAGCAAACAGCCAAATCAAACCTGGAGATGCAGGCATTCTATTGCCCCAAACACCCAGGTAACTTTACAGTGTCGACTTGCTGAATGCCTTTGACACCTCAGAAATGGGGCCTATTCAACTTCGACAATTGTCCCTGGTTTTTCTCAAGCACAAGGCATTTGCACAACAATGGCAGCTGCATCGTGTATGAATAACATCCCAGGGATGTGGTTGTGCAGCTATCTTTCCCGGTGACTCCAATTCATATTCCACCTCTTGCAAGGTGCCTTTTTTTGATGCTGAAACTCCACAAGCGATGGATGGCTCCTACAGGATGCCTGAGCCCACAGAAATGCAGTTGACACTGAGCGTGGATGGATCGCACCTCCAGATCTGTACTGTGAAAGCTCAGCACAGGGACATTATGGAGTGGGGGTGTGCAGGCCTGAAGGCCATTCCACAAGAGAGCCTCCCATGGGTCTCATTTCAGAAAGGAAACCCACACATGTTATTTTCAAAAGGTCATAGCCAGATGTAACAGCACAGTTAAAGCAGTGATGTAGTGTTACACTCAAACACTCTTGATCTGGCCTGTTGGCCTCCATCTTCACTCTGTAAAATGACTTAATTTGGAGCAGCGTTTACATTAGCCTTAGACAACATGTCGATATCTTAAAATGCAGCAAATGAATGAATACACAAGTTCAGGCTCAGCAGTTTCTCATAATTCCCAGCAGCCTCACTACAATAGTGTTTGTGTTGTTCCCTCTGAGGACGACTACAGGCCTGCATGTACATGGTAAATGATTGTCAGAGCAGAGGTTAGGCGCTCATGGCAACACAGCCTTTGAATCCCACAACGGCAGCACTGTATCAGCGAGATTGACAGAGGCAGATTGATTCTAGGTCCAATAAACATTGTTCTCACTCTTCCTCTATAGGTCCGCGTGTTAAATACATGCCAGAAACAGCACAGTAGTCATTTGCACTGATTTGTGCAGGGAAATCACCAGACAGCCAAGACAGGACCTTGTTCTCTAACCTGCCATGTGGAGTCTTGTAAGTGGAGTCACTCACAAAACTGTGAAACGTTAAGGGATTCAAATATAATTACTATAATGATAGAGAATAATTCCTCACTCTATGTCAGATGTATTCTGGAAAAGAAAGTTTGATGTGTTAAGAGCTTAAACCGGCAATTATTTTAAATAATGATTAAGGTGTTCTTGATTAAGTGATTAATCATTGGTCTATCAAAGATAACAAAAAAATACAGACCATAACCCAAGTTCGATCGATTGACTTCACCAGATAGCTCTACACCAATGTAAACACTTCACATAGTGCCTCAAAAATGAAACATAATGCTCACACTACATGCCTTAAAACTAACAATGAATAAAACTATATATATCATATGTGGTAAAATAACAACAACAATAATAATACATTTATTTGTAAAGCGCTTAACAAAACCAGCATTACAAAGTGCTCCACAACAAACAGACTCAAAAACACAATAATAAAATACAAAGTAATAACAGAGAAATAAAGCTAATACCAAGGGATGATTAAAGCAATAAAAAAATGTTTAAATGCAATAGGTAAACTCAAAGAGAGTCGTGTAAGACTTAAGTGCAGTGTCAAGATTAAAGTACAGTGACAGTGCAGACACAGGAAGACCTTACGATAAAAATAGGTCTTTAAAAGTGATTTAAAACTGATGCAGCCAGCTGTAGTTTCTCAGGCAGGTCGTTGCAAAATACTGTAATATTACCATAGTGTACTATCACTATTACTGTACTACTACATGTTTAATCTACTGCATCAATACTATATATGAAACTGGGGGGAAAACGACAGAACTAACCTGAACCTGAAAAACAGGGTGAAAGACACACAACATGTCTTCAGTCGGCAACTCCTGAATCCGCTCCATCAGACTTGCTATGTCTGATACTTTAACACACATTCTTATAGTGAGTTGATTTGTTTAGTGGAGCACATTTTCGATTAATTAAGCTTTTATTTTGCAAAGTTATCAATATGACTTTATTCAGGGTGTAGCCCACGTCCACGTCTATATTATGCAATATTCATCATAAACCCATGATTTACTATGATAGAAATCGTAATTCAATTGTATTTGTTTTCCTACTAAATGTGACGAATATCACATACTTCATCAAATCAAGCTAAATATTCAGTTTGTATTCCAAACAGTCCAAATGTATTCATCATATTATATTTTCATCATCGCTGTATAACATCAGTAATAAGAGTAACACTGTATTATAAGGACACTGTCACATTCATTAGGATGTGGGTGTCATAGTTTAGGTTATTGAAGCTCTTCTCTGACAGCCATTTTGCCTCCACATGATTCACTGACCGAACATACTTGACCGTAAACGACATGGCAGCTTGTGTCCCACTGTAATCACTACATCACAGTCCAGTCGCTCGAACGGAGGCTCTTGTTTGTCACCCAATCGGCTGAAGGAAATTGTACAGTGACACATCAACTCCTATGACTTCCGAGTCACATCCTCTCCACGACTGCATGAATCATAAATTCCAGTGAGAAAATCCACAGCGAGTAGTTTTCGCTATGAAGAGCGGCCATTAATATATAATATTTCAGATTTAATTGGAGAAAAATGTCCCGCCACGCCATTTGATTTTTCCAATCTACCTGATCTTCGATTTCTACACATCCCATGATGCACTCCTTCACTTAATCACATTCGATGCTATCCTTAGCACCAAATGGAATAAAGAACTTGTTACCTTTTGCCAAAAAAGTCGAGCACCTGTCACACTGCCCTCTTAATACTCATGGTCCAAGGGGTTTCAGTGTTTGCTTGGCGATGTCTTGCATTAAAAAGCCTTGGTAGTCATTGCACTGCTGTAATAAAACCCAAGCATTTAACATGCACATTTATGGTCCTCAATAACCCAGAAGTCTTAATAAAAATGAAAGCTGACATTGGCATGAAGGATCCTCCACACTAGCTGTCTTTAATGTCCAAGACGTTCCATTAAAAGGGGGGCACTTCCTCAGAAGCGGAGCTTTTATCCTGATTGCTTACAGGAAGAGAGGAAAAAAAATGAAACCAAATGACCTTCAGCGGCTCTACAACCAGCCTTTTCTTCATGTGCGCTTGGTGCAAAGATGCGCCAGCATCCACATACTATGCGGACAGCTGTTACAGCATCTTTTTGTGAAATAAGAAACAGATATGTTGACTCCCTTCTACAGGGAGATAATAAGTGCAAACGTACATGTCTGAGTCACTGGCTACTTGGTATTCTGCTCATGTGCAGAGAAGCCAGCTGACTTTTTATATCATAATGATTATTAGGAGATAGGGAAAAAGCCAAATCTACATGTTCAATTAGTGCCTGTGTGATGCCAGATAGATAATACAAGGGACTGGCTAATGTCCTTGCTTCTGAACTTCTTGAGCCGTTTTTCTGTTTGAAGCTGGAGAAAACGAAGATGGGGACAGAGATTTCCCTCTGTGGGAACACAACTGTTGAGCTACATTTAATAAGCTGGTCAAAAACACTCTCCTGCCGAGAGAGCACGCTTTTAATGACCATTCTGCTTCCAAAGTCTCAGATGTGCAGCTAGATTGCTCGCCACATAGCAGACAAGGCAGCAGCCATCTTATTAATAGCAACGCACCGCACACGCTGCAGACTAGGGAGCAGACACCCAGAGAGGGAGCAAGGAAGAGAGACGCACACACTGGCACATGGAGAGAAAGCGTGTGTCCCTCGCATGCTTTTACTGTCTGTGAAGGCAGGGAGACAGATGGGTGCAGTGAGGAGGAGATTAGATGGAGGAGGCAGGGCACGGACCGGGGTCTAAAAAATCCAGCCCTCACGAGAGGACGTCCAG